>CM061050.1:17574675-17862175 GCA_030762985.1 Adelphocoris suturalis | reverse complement strand
GATAAAAAACGCAAAAAAGGTAAAAATTCAAAGTAAAATTTCCCATTGCAGAATATTGTTTCGAACAAGTTATTTTGCGATAAAATTGGTAATTAAGAATTTCTTTGCTCTTGAAGTTCAAAACAATGTAACATAACATAGGTACCTAATAGGTACAATATTTTACGAAAATTCGCTCATGTACTGCATGACTGGAACTTTTTAACTTTTTTACAGTTTTTATAGATTTTTTTCACGTTCTAATAAAATTTAAGAACATTTTCAGCACAATTTTGTACTTCATTTCTTAAATGTTCTATTTTATAGTTAATAAACTTCATTTGAGCAATACTCTGCTAAAAAATATAAATTAAACAATTTTTAGCCTTTTTGTTTGCTGTATAGTAATTTTTTGAGCACTTTTTTGAAATTTGACTAATTTAATGTACTCAAAAAGTGATGGCCAACTAAGTCGTCCTTTCGCTTGAAAAGCATGATTTTTTGGCGCAAGAAGCACTTTTATCTAGAGGAGAGTTATTGTCTGGAATGACACATACTTATATATATGAAAAAGTGTTAAAATCTAGGATTCGTTTCAAAATGTCTCAAAACACATTTCAATGAAGAAAATTTCCGAACCTTTTTATTTCAAAATTTTTGGAGCCTTAAATTTTTTTGGAGTCAAAATTTTTAAGAAAATTCTCTAAAAAGTCAGCCAAGTTGGGTGGGCAGTAAAGTTTCTTCCTATATTGAATAGAATTAGTTGAAGAACATAGTACGAGTCGAAATGTTTGAATGCAAAATAGAACAGTAATATTTGTGTAAACACGCTGATTTACTAAACAGGGTTATAATTCATTTTCGCGTATGCTGATGCCTAACATCAATCCAACGGCATTCACCATAGATGGGGATGAAAATGATTGGATATTGTCCTGAATTTTATCCATGCAATCTTCAAAAATTTCATGAAAGTCGCTCTATTAGTCTCGAAGTGTCCACTTTTTCGCAATAGTTATTACTCAATAAATCGCGATATAATGTGAACGGTATCTTTCTGGAACATGAACCCAACTGGGTGTTTGAACTAATGTGGGCCGATAGATGGTGAGAAATTGGTTTTATACAAAATTCACGTTTGCGCGTGAGCACTGGCTACTATGAATCCCAAGGCAATACAAGTTATAGTCGGAGACCGTCTAGGTGCTAACTCGCACAATCCCTGAAAATATCATCAAAATCGGTCCATTAGGCTTGGAGATGCGCTTGTGTCAATCAATATTAGTTTTGCGCATGCGCAACAGTTACTGCTCCACAAATTGGGTCGAATACCTAGAATCTCTTTCTGGAACATGTAACCCAACTACTCCACGACTTTGAATGAAATCGAACATATAGATGATGAGAAATCGACGTCACAAGAAATTCTTGTTTGTGTATGCGCACGCGCAACTATTTATCGGGCGTTATTGAGAGGTATAGGGTGCCGTCTAGGAGGTAACCCGCACAATTCCTGAAAATTTCATCAAATTCGGTCCACAACCTGGTAGGTATATACCTAGTAAGACCCCGTGTAGATCACCTACTAATACGGGACGAGTGCGTATTTTTATTGAGGTTCGGTTGGACAAAGATACTGTTCTTTACATTCTAACATAAATCGAAGATGAAATTAAGTCCACAACTTACTGATCACAATAATTCATTCATAATAGTTCAGGCTGCAATATCGCTACTTGTATATATATGTATTTCTCTCTTTAGAAATGAAGCAAACAAACGGCAAAAATGCGGTGGTTTCTTATTTATCGAGCTTGATAACATGACGGACACTGTTGTGGAAAAAAGACCCGGTTTTTTTAATAGTCCATTCATGAAGAAAATGTAGCTCCTACACTACTCTGTGAAAGCTCCATGGGTAAATAGCCTTTATTTTGTCGCCTACGGACACCAAAGAGGATGCTAACTGCGCTATCTGCCAGACAGAATTAATTGATAAACGACACATTCTTTACCTGGAGTATAGCGCTATACTCGGTATAGCTATCCTGCAGTTAATGTAGATAATTGATAAAACGGCGCTTATTAATTTTAGCCCGCCAGGCCTGCACCATGTTCACAGTGTTCCATAGTGATTGTTCTAAAGTAGCAACAGTATCCGGCCTCTTGCGCCTGTCATACATCAGGTGCAAAAAATTTGGCCCACTCTCCGAAATGGAAGATTTTATAAAGTTGCAACTAATATTTTCTTGTTTTTGACTGGGTTACTGTCTGAACTCATTCGGAGGCATTATTTGCTGTTTTTTGACCAGGCGGATGAATTTTTTTTTATCACTCAACGATGGGAAATCGTGTCGAGACGTGATCATGTTTCATTGCCTCCCACTTTCACGTTATCTTCCAAACTGTGATTATGTTGTTCATCTCTTCCACAGTAGTCCTCAGCCGAGGGGCGAGTGTTTTCCTGTACATTGAATGCATTCCTCCCAAAATAATGCTTTACGAGGAAAAAAAATGTCTTACCCACCGGAAATGGTCGCACAAACTGTAGCTCTCATTAATGGTGGAAGGTCACTGAGATATGCTGCTTGAATGCTTGGGCGGTGGGCTCTCTTCCAGTCATTGTGGCAGTAACAAACCTTTCTCCAGGCCTTCTCCACTCTCTTTCACGACCATCTGGGCCCCGCAGGCTGAACCTAGACTCATCGCTGAAAATGGCATCCCTCCACTCTTCAAGTTCTCAAGCACTGTAATTTCGAGCAAACTGAAGGCGCAACATCCTGTGCTGACGGGTTAAACTTGGAACGCGAGCGGGTCTTCTGGCAGACAAATGCCGATCCCACCATCGTCTCCGAACTATCCAAACACCTAAATCCACTCCCGTTGCATTTTCAAGTGAGTTACGACCTTGTGAAGCAGTTAATTGTTGATTCCTGTCTTGAGCGGCTGTTGTTTTTCATGGGCGGCTAGAACCCTGCCTTCTAGAGTACGATCCCGTCTCTCGAAAACGTCTAACAGTGGCACGGACGGTTTCATAAGGCCGTCCTAGCATTTGAGCAGCATATCTCAGTGACCTTCCATCATTAATGAGAGCTACAGCTTCCGCGACCATTTCCGGTGAGAAAGACATTTTTTCTCTCTTAAATTGGTTTTTTTTTTTTTGGAATGCACAATGTACAGGGAAACACTCGCTCCTCAGCTGAGGACTACTGTGGAAGAGATGAACATAATCGCAGTTTGGAAGATAACATGAAAGTCGGAGGCAATGAAACATGATCACGGTTCGATACGATTCCCTTTCAATGAGAAATCAAAACAATTTCATCTGTCTGGCTAGAAAACGACAAACAATGCCTCTGAATGAGGTCAGACAGTAAACAAGTCGAAAACAAGAGAATATTAGTAGCAACTTCATAAAATCTTCCATTTTAGAGAGTGGGCCAAATTTTTTGCACCTGAGTGTAGTATTCATCTTTTCCACATCCCAAGCGCTGGATGACGGATTTTTGTGAAGAGGAGTGATATCCTATTAAATGAAACCTATTATTCATGTTTTTCTCAAATAATTTTGATGATTTCTTTTGTCAAGTATTATACTATGTTGCCCAAAGTATTTGGTTTCTTGGTAGAACTAATCTCAGTAAATTTTTATGGTTTTGAGTGTGGCAGCACATTCATGCTTAGATTATAATGGTGGGGGGTCGATCCATTCAGTACAATCACAATAATCTGTTCGCTATTATTACCATAATCGTATACAAACCCGACTCAAGGACGTCCCTGTAATTCATGCATCACTCACCAATATGCTTAACAGTACTGATAGTATTATGGAGGAAAATGTATCTCAAATACAATATCCATGTAAATACAAAATACGACTGGCAACCCCAGCATTGCTCCTACGAAATATTTCATTATTTATATCATATTATTATTACCTAGTGTCAGGCGGGGCAAGTACGTTTTCGGGGCAAGTGCGTCTCTTCGTTTTATTTCGCTATGAGGCCACTCTATTTTAATAAGTTTCTTAGTGAATGATAGAACAGGTGTTTATTATCACCTGATAAAAATTTTGACCTCCTCAGTGAACAAATAAGCGTAATTGGATCCGATATGGGTTTCTTGTCTAAAAACCCTTCCTTTCCTGTTTCACTGTTTATCTTTCAACCTTCTGTCTCTGTATGAACTGCGCACTTGATAACTTCAAGGCTACAAAAATTGCTGCAGTAAATCAATAAAACGTTCTTGCCCTTATTTTTTTACAGTGGGGCAAGTGCGTTTCATTAAAAACCGCATGAAATTACCAGGAATAATAGGAAAATCAAGGTCTTGAGGCCTAGTTTCCAATCAGAGCCTCTTTCTCAACCCCCACGCACAACCGCACTCTCCCAAGCCTCAGTCCTATCTGATTCTGCAAAACTCTGGAGTCTTCAAATTCTCTCTCACGCAAATCTCTTTCCCCAACCGACAGCGAATCAGAGGACAGCCAACAAGTGGATGAGTTCATTGTCCATTTTATCAACTCAGGAATTTATGTTGAGTTGCTAAAAATGATCTATTTTGCGGCGTTATATTTTTCATTAACAATTCATATTGAATTATATCTAAAACTAGAGGCCTGTAAGGGCTTGGAAAGCTCTAATCTAGTCCGTATAACAGTAGTACCTAACAGGAACTCAGCACATTATAGTAACGATATAAGTCCTACCTATCAAATTTCAACTTCCTACAGTGAACAGGAAAGAATTTAGCTCACTCAGCTGATCAGAAAAGACCCCATCACTTCACTCGTCTCTTAATGTCGCAGAGAGTCTCCCTATCAAATTTCAACTTCCTTCGGTGAACAGAAAAGAATTTAGCTCACTCAGCTGATCAGAAAAGACCCCATCACTTCACTCGTCTCTTAATGTCGCAGAGAGTCTCCCTATCAAATTTCAACTTCCTACAGTGAACAGGAAAGGATTTAGCTCACTCAGCTGATCAGAAAAGACCCCATCACTTCACTCGTCTCTTAATGTCGCAGAGAGTCTCCCTATCAAATTTCAACTTCCTACAGTGAACAGAAAAGAATTTAGCTCACTCAGCTGATCAGAAAAGACCCCATCACTTCACTCGTCTCTTAATGTCGCAGAGAGTCTCCCTATCAAATTTCAACTTCCTACAGTGAACAGGAAAGGATTTAGCTCACTCAGCTGATCAGAAAAGACCCTATCACTTCACTCGTCTCTTAATGTCCCAGAGAGTCTCCCTATCAAATTTCAACTTCCTACAGTGAACTGGAAAGAATTTAGTTCACTCAGCTGATCAGAAAAGACCCCATCACTACGTTTCTTACTTACCGACACTTTTGCAACAAACTTGGGGCCGTGCTGATTCGGAATTATATATATAAAGACCATTCGGAATTATATATAAAGACCGTTCGGAATTATATATTTATAAAGTACGCTAAGTTCTTCAGTTTCAATTTCTTCGTTCAGAAATAACTCTCCTAGATGTTAATAACTACACTACGTTTCTTACTGACTGTGAATTGATGCCAACTGTTGTTACCGCCACAGCCTAATAAACAACTCTCGTTAATAAGGACCGCCTAGAACACGATCAAGGCGGGTATAGAAACGAACGGCGACACTTTTGCAACAAACTTGGGGCCGTGCTGATTCGAATGAGTAGTCTAACACTAAAATCGGACCGCGAAGTTCTTCACAATTTCAAAGACCGTTCGGAATTATACATAAAGACTAGTTACCTACATTGGTTCGTTTTATTTTATTCCTTTGTTTATTATTTTGACATGGATATGTCTTTGCTCTGGGGGGTCAACCAAAAATTTCCGTGACGCAAAATTTGTGTCACAATTTCTAATGATGTTCACGTACAACCCAGCCGTTGCTAGGGGAATGGAACTTCCGCAGTTTTCATCGCACAGAAATCGTTCGCCACTCGTTGGAAAGCGCTTGATTTATGTGATAAATGTTCACATCTCAAGCTACCAATTTCCCCCTCCTTACGTACCTGGCTACATTCCTAAACTAAGTTGATTGGACTATAAACAATTTTAATAAGCCTAGTAAACTACCATACTACCATACTCCACACCATAGGAAACATTTTCATCCTCTTGACAACAGTCGACTGTTAACAACAACTTATTGTAGTGGCTTCTCTCCTCAGTTATTTTCAACATTTCTATAAGTAAACCGTTGTTTTGTTGGAATTAGTCGGGATGCGGCCCAGGGATTTGTTGAGTTAAAGGATTTGTTTACAACTCTCGAGGGCAACCGTTATGAAATCCCCAATCAAAGACATATCCATGTAACATGGTATCTGCTTGTAAAGCAGAGAGTGGAACTCGTTTACGAGTTTGGTTTTTTTTTTCGGACAGAAAGTTGGAAACGCACACTTGCATCGATATGCGTACGTGCACTTGCCTCCCAACAGGGGGCAAGTGCATTGTTTGAATGTTTCCAGGTTTTTCCCAATTCTTAATGAATTAGTAACTTTAATTCATTATATCCACACGTTTTTCGACGTAGAAAGATCTGGAAAAAGACTGTAGTCATTATTCAAATTGAAGTTAGAGGGAAATGGTAGCATCACAAAGTCAGATTTATGAAAAACGGATACGCACCCCCCCCCCCCCCCCCCCACCCTCTGACCCTATATCATACATTACATCGTGTGCCGGTTTGAGATTTGAATTCCCGTGCTGAGGTAGAATGTAGCGAGAGCTTTACAAACTTTGCTCGTTTAAATAAAAGTGAGTTTGCTTGTTCTGGGTTTGCCAAGTAACGCGACTAACCAGCGTCTTGACTTCGTGTTTGGGTTTAATATTCAGTGACAAAACCTTGCCAACGGAATTCCACGGAGTCAAACTGAATCAAACAGAAAGACCCAAAGTGTATGGGCCTGAAGACCTGCATGTTTAACATTCGAAGACCAAATATTCTTTATAGATAATTCTTAATCAAAATACCTAGCTAAACTTTCGAGACAATTAACTTTTGGTGTTTTCAGGATTTACTTAAATTAAGGTTTAAGCCGCACCTCAACTAGAAGAGGGTCATTAGCGGCATTGAACAAGATGTCTAAAGGGACACTGGCACGGTGGTCCTCGATCGGATTTGACCTCTAAGTGCTTGCCCTTCAAATTTTCTTTTGAAATATCATTTGGGAATATGTTAGGATTATAATTCAGCAAAAACTGAAATCAAACATTGAGCCGTTTTATTAATTCAGTTTTTGAATTTTTAATGATACTTTAATCATGAAAATACGCTATAATCGCCAAAATTCAGAAAAAAATATTATTTATGTGTCATTATTCAATAGAATCTTCATCTAGTTTCATAGTTCTGACCTATTATGTGATAAAATATAATTAGAAAAACAAAAATAACAACATTTTATTGAACAAAATAATGATTATATTTGCATGAAGCTCTTAATAAATGCCTGTGAGTATGCGTGTAGTATGTGCGTGTGTGTCTATGTGTAGGCTTGTGAGTGAGTTCATAATGATTCATTATATAAGTTTTAACATAAAATATATATCTAAATTGAATAGAAAATAAAAATAGTGGCATTTTAACATTTTACATATGCAGAGATTTATATTCGCATACAGCTCTTAATAAACGTTGTCCATACTCAGAATTTATTCGCGATAATTTATATTTGGCCCACGTCGCAGAAAAATCATGATGCACGGCCTCCATTTCCGTGTTTGGTACAAAATTCGTCCACATGAAAGAAAACCGTGTGAACTTTTGGAGTGACTGGAATATCCAAAGATAAATATATGATGCTTTGATTTCATTGATGTATTCAATGAATTTTGGATCCAGCCTGACTGAGAAAGATGCTTTGACAACTTCATTGAATTTCTGGAAAGCATCAACGAATTCGTTCAAAGGAAATAGTTGCAGCATTTTGCTACAGAATCTTGATTCGTTGCGTTCGAACTGTAGCATGGGTTGCTTAAAATACGATGATGCTTTCAAAATGTTGTTATTTTTGTTTTTATAATTATATTTTATCACAAAATAGGTCAGAACTATGAAACTAGATGAAGATTCTACTGTATAATGACACATAAATAATTTTTTTTTAATTTTGGCGATTATAGCTTATTTTTATGATTAAAGTATCATTAAAAATTCAAAAACTGAATTAATAAAACGGCTCAATGTTTGATTTCAGTTTTTGCTGAATTATAATCCTAACATATTCCCAAATCATATTTCGAAAGAAAATTTGAAAGGCAAGCACTTTGAGGTCAAATCCGATCGAGGACCACCGTGCTGGGAGTGGCACGATTTTAAGGGGAGCCATGCTACCATCCTTGACTAATACATGAAACTATTGCAGTGGCTCCAAAATTAGAAAAAAACCATCCAAAATGCTGTTCATGGGAATTAGTTTTAAGGCATTCTAAAACAATTCCTGGATTTTGAACTCTGATTTCATTTTAGCGAATTTTTGAAGAAAATTAAGCTATTGCTCTCGTCTCAAAATTTGTAGAATGTGAATTTTTGAAAAAATTTTAATCAGAAATCCGTTTCAGGCTATTCTGAATCATATTCTGAAGTTTAACGCATTTTTTTATGTATGTATGTATATGTATGTGTCATTCCATACGATAACTGTCCGTAGAATTGTGCTAGAAACTTCAAACAAATTTTAAAATGTTAAGGACACAAAACGAAAGTTCAAGTTCCGTTGGCCAGCATGATCGGATTACATCTTCGGGTTGAAATTTTCAAAAATGTAGTCAAAAATTTCAAAATAGCCTGTTTTTTGCGATTTGTTGTGCGAAATAATTTTTTCAGCATACTAACATGTGGTATATTCGGAATCAGCGTAAAATTTCCTATAAGAATATGTATCAAGTTTTCAAAAATTTCAAAGTTGAAAAATCAGTCAAAAATCGAAATAATGCCCGTTCGCTACCTGTAAAAATCGGTAATATTTGCATGAAACATTGTCCAAATTCAGATTGAACTACTCTTATGGAAGTATCCCTGTATAACCAATCCTAGAACCATGCTGTTTAAAACGTAGATAGTAGGGGTGCTTGTTAGAAAAAAAAAAAAAAAAAATGTAATCACAACTGATGAGTTTACTCTGTGAAATATTCCGTCCTCCGATTCTCTCGGTCGCTCTCTTTAATGTTTTACGCTCAACTGTTTTAGGACTTGATGTCGCTTTAATACTGACTGTGGCTTAGAAAATATCACCCATGAAATTATGAAGAAGTTCTATTTATGTAGGTACGTACTAGCACGCAGACCCAAGGCCTCGCTCCGCTCGGCCGTCAGTAACGTTAATCTCAAGGCCTCCCTCCACTCGGCCGTCAGTAAAGATTGGCTGTGGAAATAAGTTTCTTTCATATGACGTCGGTATGCTATTTTATTTTATGTCAAGATTTGATGATGTTATGATAGGATACTATTAAGATTTCAACTGCCTTCAATACTGACCACATTGGACATCGAAATCTGTGAATATTTACCTACATTTGTCTTTAAATCTACAAGATTAGTTTAATAATAATAAAGTATGGGTACCTCCTAATTATTTCTAATAATTTGATTCCGTGTTTGTCTATCAAAATCATAAACTAAAATTTCTCTACACGATCAATAGCCACTGAAATGTCGAAGATTTCTTCAAAAATTCGCTCATGGGGTCATGCTGCATGACTGGACTTTTTTTATTTCAAGGGCTAATCGAATATTGAGCAAATTAGATTCTGACTTGATCATTAAATTAATTTTTAAGTCAGCGACAAACCAAAGGACCTTATCAATATCTGATTCAGATCAAAAAACGGAACATGTTCCATGTCTATACTATTACTGTCAATGCATCCCACGTACCACGAAGAAACCCACAAACCAAGGAAGCAACAACGAAGGAGCATTAGTACGTACATTACTACGTATTAAAGACAGATGACCGATCATTTGTTTTCAAAATATGGAACTCGTGTTTGCTCACACAAATGACCATCACCTAGGGCCGGAAATTGTCAAAAGTTCGATAGAATGGACAGGAGAGAAGTTAACAATAAGGCTCACACAGCTGATCTGACTCCATGGACTTCCTCCTAATCACTTCCCCTGGTGAAAAAAAAAACCAGGTGTTCTAAAGACCACACGGGAGAAGTGTAAACTTCTATGACGATTTTCTGCTAAATATAAAAAGTAAAATTGGACATTACTTTCCACTCTGTTGGGATGTTGGGTAAGTAAAAATGGACATTACTTCCCACTCTGTTGGGATGTTGGGTAAGTGAAAATGGACATTACTTTCCACTGGGTTGGGATGTTGGGAAAGTAAAAGTGGACATTACTTCCCACTCTGTTGGGATGTTGGGTAAGTGAAAATGGACATTACTTTCCACTGGGTTGGGATGTTGGGAAAGTAAAAGTGGACAGGCTCCGCCACTGGACCCTCGGTAACTTTCCGCCTTGAGCCTTCGGCTAAAATGCTATAACATGGAACATGCTTTCTTCCCGCTAATTCGTAAATTTAAATGAATTTAAAACTACGACATAGATGTTTTAAAAATCGAAATTAGAACAGAGTACCTAAGTAGGTAATTTTCTGTTATGGTGCGCGTCTACAATTACTATAAGCAAGATTAGCTTCCCAACCAAATGACAACAAAACAAGCGGCATTGTTTACTATATCCATTTATAACATAAATAAATATAAAACTACGACATGTATAGAAGAACAAGTACGAAAGAAATGCGTGATAAATCGAGAGCTTTCCAACGAGTGGAGAACTATTTTTGTCCGGTGAAAAACAAAGAAGTTTCATTTCCCCCGCAACGGCTTGGTTTTACGTGAAATTCAAAAGAAAAAATAGCGTGACTGGAAAAAACGTGACGGTAAAATCGTATTCACACCCCGCTAAGTTTTTCGACGCGGTGCGCCTATAGAAGTTTACACTTCAACTGTTTACACTTCTTTTAGCGAATTTTCGAAGAAAATTAAGCTATTGCTCTCGCCTCAAAATTTGTAGAATGTGAATTTTTGAAAAATTTTTAGGCAGAAATCCGTTTCAGGCTATTCTGAATCATATTCTGAAGTTTAACGCATTTTTTTATGTATGTATGTGTATATGTATGTATATATGTATGTATGTATGTATGTATGTATGTGTCATTCCAGATGATAACTGACCGTAGAATTGTGCTAGAAACTTCAAACAAATTTTAAAATGTTAAGGACACAAAACGAAAGTTCAAGTTCGTTGGCCAGCATGATCGGATTACATCTTCGGGTTGAAATTTTCAAAAATGTAGTCAAAAATTTCAAAATAGCCTGTTTTTTGCGATTTGTTGTGCGAAATAATTTTTTCAGCATACTAACATGTGGTATATTCGGAATCAGCGTAAAACTTCCTATAAGAATATGTATCAAGTTTTCAAAAATTTCAAAGTTGAGAAATCAGTCAAAAATCGAAATAATGCCCTTCGCTAGTTGTAAAAATCGGTAATATTTGCATGAAACATTGTCCAAATTCAGATTGAACTACTCTTATGGAAGTATCCCTGTATAACCAATAATAGAACCATGTTGTTTAAAACGTACTTAGTAGGTGCTTTAAAAAAAAATGTAATCACAACTAATGAGTTTACTCTGTGCATGTGTTAATAATTTGATTCCATGTTTGTCTATCAAAATCATAAACTAAAATTTCTCAACACGATCAATAGCAACTGAAATGTAGTAGATTTCTTCAAAAATTCGCTCATGGGGTCATGCTGCATGACTGGACTTTTTTGTTTTCTAGTGAACTTAATTTTTAGTAAAACTTGTGGATTATTTTTCCTAGCTTTGAAACTACTCACAAAAATATTGTAACTCAATAATGAGATTTACCCAAATGCAATTTTTGCTCTTGGCTTGTAGTACCTATTGTGCTTCCCTCCTGTTTCTGACGCTGCCCTCTTTAAGGGCAAAGCTTCTTGACCCTTTAATGATGTCCACGGAGTGACCGAAACGTCAAGAGACATTATAATGATTGCAAGAATTTCTAATTATTTATTCTTCCTTGGGACGAATCCCGACTATACACAATATAAATAACTTCACGGCTGTCAACACTTTTATCACATCATGTTACCTAAAATAGAATGGTTTTTGTGCGAGAGGGGGGGGGGGGGGATGACAAATAATGTTCCATGGTAAAACATGTCGCAGAGTCAACTGGTGTGCTTGAAACCAGCTGCCATTGACATCATTTTCTAGACCGAATATAAACATTTATAACTGAAACCAATCATCAAGTACCTAACCAGAAACATAGTGCTAGGGTAGGTACCTACCTAATTACTTGGAAAGTCTTTGGTTCTGAAGTAATCATGTTAAGGGGTAGTCATGGGAATCGCGGGGATTCGAGTTTTGTTGCAAAACGCGGCGAACTGTGTAAAACCATTACGTTGTTAGCTAGAAGTGAACTTTGAGGGTCAAGGCTCAACAATACACGCTGTTGCAAAGTTAATCGCAACTTCTCTGGACGGGGGTTGACCCAGTGAGAGGCGCGCTTTCCTAATTTGAAGGTGAAAAGCGTTTCTCCGAGCGGCCAATCGCCGTACCTGGAAAGGGCAGCTGAAGGTGCCCATAGGAGATTCCTGGAAACCGGTTAATTAACAAATTAATTGCCACCGGCGTAGAATGACGAGAGGCGGGGTGGGCAGAGCCCCCTGCAGAGATGCGTATTGATACTAGATTTTTGTAATCGACAGATATGCAATATCTAAAACATGAAAACTGACACAAAAAAGTGCTTCGCAAATCCATCACAAATCAATCGAAACAAAAATTTGTCAAAAATTGTTATTTCTTACCAGACCAGAGTTCCACAAACTACTAATTCTACAAAGCCCTGAAATCTGGTACCTACACAGTCTCTTGAAAACATGTAGAAGTGATTGCGAGGAAGTCAGATCAGCTGTGTAATTGACAAAGCTAACTTCTCTTCTGAACAGCCTGGAGCCGTACAGCCTCGTAGGTATACTTGGGAACCGCTGGAAGTGATCGATTGGGAGGTAGTCAGATCAGCTGTGTGAGCGATAAAGATAACTCTAGGAAAGCGTAGGCGTGTTAGGCGAAAAAGGGGTATAAAATACAGAAATAATTAACCTTGGTGTAATAATTTGCAGTTTTTGAAGTGTAAACTTCTATAGGCGCACCGCGTCGAAACATTTAGCGGGGTGTGAATACGATTTTACCGTCTCGTTTTTTTCCGTCACGCTGTTTTCACAACCAAGCCGTTGCTGGGGAAATGAAACTTCTTTATTTTTCACCGGACAAAAATCGTTCTCCACTCGTTGGGAAGCTCTCGACTTATCACGCATTTCTTTCGTACTTGTTCTTCTATTCATGTCGTAGTTTTATATTTATTTATGTTATAAATGCATATAGATAGATGTTATAAATGCCGCTTGTTTTTTTGTCACTTGGTTGAGAAGTTAATCTTGCTTTTAGTAATTGTAGACGCGCACCATAACAGAAAATTACCTACTTAGGTACTCTGTTCTAATTTCGATTTTCGAAGTTATCAAGTGCGCAGTTCTTGAAGAAACAAAAGGTTGAAAGATAAACAGTGGAATAAATGGGAAAGGAAAGGTTTCAGACAAGAAAACCATTGGAAACTGTATTTCTCTCAGATTCACGCACTGATATCGGACGGAAACTTCGCAGAAAATGGTTCCAATTACGCTTATTTGTTCACTGGAGAGGATAAAATTTTTATCGAGTGATCATAACCACCTGTTCTACCATTTGCTAAGAAACTTATTAAAATAGAGAGGACCCATAGCGAAATAAAACGAAGACACGCACTCCCCCCCCCCCCCCCCCCCCCCCCCCCCCCCGCCCTATGTTGTTTAAACCTATCATAACCAATAAGAGATGTAGATATATATATTATTACCATCAATGGGTGCATTTCTGAGGCCTCTCAGGCGTATATTTACCAATCATTGGTCTCTATTTCCAGACTTTCCTATCGATCATAGTGAGTTCTCTTAGTATCTTTTTAAGAAATGAATAGTTAACATTTTAAACAATTTTTTATAGAAAATGAAGCTATTGCAATGGTTTCAAGATTTTCCAATATTACGATTTTATCATTTTTGGATCCACTACGATAGTTTCATTTTCTACAAAAAATTGGTAAATGGCTGAAAACTACTAAAATTTGATAACTTATTTTTAGCAGAATTTAATTCAAAAGAAATTGTCAACTGTGAATTAGACCATTAAATACTTATGCACAAATAATGCTGGAAAATGTGCATTTGATTAATATTTACTACCAATCTCAATTATTACTTAAATTGATAGATGTTATTTAGGACGAGTTTTTTTTCTGTAAAATTGGTAGGTAGTTAACAATAAAAAAAGCCAATGTGCTCACATTTCAAAACAATGTAACATAATGTAAATTTGCTCATACGATCATCCTGGATGACTGGAACTTTATAGATTTTTCAGCATATGGTAATGAAATTCTAACAACGTTTTTCAGCATTATTTTGTTCAATGCCCTAGTTGATTGTTGATAATTTTGTTTTGACTGAATCACGAGGATAAATTCTTAATATTCGGCTATCTGGTCATCTCTTCGTATCACCAAAGATGTTGGTTTTATACAATTCGCGAAAGTGAAATTTTGATTTAAAGTCTATAAAACAAGAGACTGGTTCTACGTGCGATCTGTACGACTGACTGTTTTTGATTTTGATATTTTGTATTTTATTTTATTATTTTTATTCAATTCATTCATTTTAATTTTATTCATTTATTTTTACAACTAAGGTCTAGTAGAAGGGTTGAAGACCCTTTGATGAAAATCTCCGTTGAATTGTCAAAAATATATAATATAGTATTTGCAAATAGAGTTAATCTTTTTGCAAATAAAATTAATCTTTTGGCAAATTTAATTAAACTTTTTACAAATAAATTTAATCTTTTTACAAATAAATTTAATCTTTTTACAGATAAATTTAATCTTTTACAAATAAAGTTAATCTTTTTGCAAATAAAATTGAAATTTTACAAATGAATTTTAACCTTCCAACTGCAGTAGGTAGTTTGATTTTCAACGCATATCATGTTTTTTAAATAAAGTACGTAAACAAAGAACAAGAACATCATCATTAGAAAGAACGTGGTTTTTCTTTGCCCTTTTTTTGTTTATGTTCTTATTCTTTGTTCATGATCTTTGTTTAAAAAACATTATATGCGTTAAAAATCAAACTTACCACCTACTGCATTGGGAAGGTTTAAATACATTTGTAAAATGTTCAACTTTATTTGCAAAAAAATTAACTTTATTTGTAAAAATATTACATTTACCTGTAAAAAGATTAAATTTATTTCTGAAAAGTTTAATTAAATTTGCCAAAAGATTAATTTGATTTGCAAAAAGATTAACTCTATGTGCAAATACTATATTTCATCGGCTAGGTAAACAATATAACCCACACGCCTAGTTGATAATCATTATTGTTATTACATACTTTACGAGTAAAATTGTAATTATTTATTATGAACGAAAAACCAGATAAATAAACGTTCTATACTTAATACTATTATAATCAAGGGATTAGATCTAATATTAAATAATTTATTTATCGATTAATTTATTTATTTTGAGGACGCTACGTCCACTCACCCTTCAGTTAGAAACAGGCGGTTTTCCCTGAGTCTCGTCCGGCCCGACTGAAAGTTGGCGGCGGACTGGGGGCGGTGTCAGGAGGCGCCGGGGGCGGCGGGGAGGCGCGTCGTGGGGGGCGCCGGCGCCGCCAGCCGTGAGGTGGCGCTGCGTCGAGAAGATATAGGCGAGTTTATACTCCTGTTTTCCCTTCACTTCCCGATGTCTCGGAGGTTTTCATAGTCGAATGTCAAGAACAAGCGCCGCCCCAACCCTGACATCATTTTCTATCAATGTTACTTCCTTATCTGTGATTTATTTACTAAAACCGCTGTAGGTACATTTTCACAAGTTTGGCTCACTATTAGGGTTGCCAGATCTACTTTAATTTAAAGTATCCTACTTTATTTTTGTTCAAAATACTGTATACTTTATGAAAAATTTAAAGTAGACCAAAATACTTTATATTTGAAACGAAGGAGAAAAGTTCAGCCCCCGCACCTACTTACTAGTCAAGGACAAGGTTCCCATACCTACCTAAACCAGAACTACCTACCTGCATGGACGAAAATATCAAACGGCGAGATGAGAGGAACCGATCTTCGTTGGAGCTAATCAAAAATGAACTCCTGATCACCACAAATTTCACCTTTGGCTGCAACGACGCGCTTGAATATTTCAAGAACGAAAAGAAACTTTTAGCCTCTGCGCGAAGATGCGAATGCGAGATCTCCCAGATTTTCTTCCACATTTTTCGTGAACTCAAGAATAATTCAACTTTTTGAATTAATTCACTTGACTTGTTCCAATTCTGACTAATTCACTAATACATAATCTAAAAGTTTAATTTTCAGTTTTGTCAAGTATCAAGATTTCTTTCAAATTGTCAATTTTCAAAGTTTTTCTGAATTTTCAATTTCCACAGCTCTTTTCCGAATTTTTAATATTTTATAGACACAGTGTTTCAAAGAAAGAAAGAGGGACTGAATGAATGTAACTTTTCGAGTTCCTAAAAAGTTCCTAACGTCCTTAGTCCTTCCGTGCCCAACAGATGCACTAGAATTTTTTTTAGTGAGAACGAGATTGAAAATGATGTTCCTAATTACATTTATGTATGTAATACAACCTTACTGAAATATGGACTCGTTAAGATTGAAATATCTAGTAATGTTTTCTTCGGAATAAAAATTTTGTGACCTACGTACAGTAAAAATATTACTATCCATGGTTCTTTTTTAATTCCTCAAACCGAACTTTCTTATTTTCAATAATCTGACACATTCAAGCCCTTGTGTGCAGATGCTAAATTAAAAATACCTTAGTGTGTAAGTCGAGAACGTTCATTTCAATGTATACTTTAACTTTCATTGAAATACTTTACTTTTCCTTGGTTGCAGCCAGAATATACTTTATATGATCCAAAAAAATCTGGCAACCCTTATAAGTGACCCAAACCCCACCTAGGGTCCCAAAACCGCCTACCTTCGTTTTGAAAAGCATGTATCTGCTTCCTGCACGTGGAAAGCTGTAAAGTCAAGTTTGTACATCCCTCGTTAGAGGGCAATTGCGTCAGGTGTCGTTATTGTTGATCCAGAGAGTGTGATTCACATAAATTGAATCAGCTGTTTTGACATTTTATGTCTTTACTTTGGCACATGGACGAAGAAAGCATTAACAAAACAAAATTTTCAGATCAAAGTATCGGAAATCAGAAACTCGTAAACGAGTTCCACTATCTGCGTTACAAGCAGTTACCATGTTACATGGATATGTCTTCGATTGTCCCCGAGACTTGTAAACAAATCCTTTAACTTTAAACAAATCCCTGGGCCGCATCCCGACTAATTCCAACAAAACAACGGCTTACTAAGAAAATGGTACTTCGTTTTTCATCCCACAAAATTCGTTGGCCATTCGTTCCAAAGCTCTCGATTTATCCAACCATATTATGTTAACTACTGCGTAGTGCTTGTCCAACAAGCTAAGTTATGAGCATGGTTATTTGAATAATTGTGTACACACAGGTGGTCATTCTCAACAATTTATTGAGAATGTCTCAAAACGGATTTCAATAAAGAAACTTTCGAAAATTTTGATTTTAAATTTTTTGGAGCCATTGCAATAGCTTCATTTTTTACGAAAATTCGCTAAAATGTTGTTAAATTTCATTAAAATGTGATTACAAAAATCGATAGAACTGCAAAAAAGTTTAAAATCCGAAATCTTCTTTTTGAATCGCAGAATATTATTTAGAACGAGTTTTTTTTCCAATAAAATTGGTAGTTAATAATTTTTTCCCAGTCCTTAATTTTCAAAACAATGTAACATAATATAGTACGATAATTTACGAAAATTCGCTCTTACGATCATGCTGCATGACTGGAACTTTTTTCAGAGAATATGTGGGTAAGATACCCTCCATCCAAATTCATCAATCTCAAATCAATACTTTACTCTGCGCAAGCGCAAACGTAAATTACTTCAAGCACCAATTTCTCGTTTCCTTGTTGACCGATTTTGACGTTTCGGTACATCTTGATTTATTATTTTCCTCTGTAGAATGTTCATGATAATTTAAAATCTTTCAATGATCTATGTGCATTCGTGTTACGAATACGAGGAAGCTATATGCCACAATTTGCTAGACATTTCTTGGTCTTTATTAAAATAATACCTATTGAACCCTCATATAGGCACTATGATTACACTTCTATTATCACAAAGCTGTAATTATGTCTCCCCTTGAGGCCTGATTAAATTTGACCTCTTCTTCTGAAATGAGTAGATTATTATTGTGTAGTTCGTGCCTCCCGAAAGGCATCAGACTAATGCGTTGTAATAATTACGTTGAGTGGTCCTTTCGTCCATTTTGATATTGCTCTACATAACATGAGCACATATTCGCTGCACAATGGGCTATTTCAGCAATTTAGGGAAATGAAAATCCTAGTGCCAGCGGGCGAGTCGTAATTTTGAGCTGAAAGTCGTAGGTACGGTTTGCACTTATGAGTGTACAGTATTGATAAATTACACTTTCACGCCTTCCCCATCAGCGCAAATAGTACGTACACCTACCTACCTTCTACTTTTGTGTACGTTATCTTTAGAATAGAATAGAATAGTTTATTTGCATTCATTTTTTTACAAGAATATTACAATATAAAATAGTTCAAAATACATTCTTAATTCGGACTCCTGAAACGATGCTGCTGCCTGGCTTGGCTCGTGTTGTCAGGCAAAGAGTCTGCTGCTAATTTATAACTATACAGGTATCTAAATTATTTTCAAATTGAATTTCAATTGTAATTGTATGGGTACCTAACTTTAATTCACATATAGATTTATTAAAGTTTGGTCCAATACTTTTGAGAAAAGCTTCGAACGTCGTACGGTGGATGACATACGGTGGAAGGACGGATTTTGTAATTCGATTTTGGGATTCTACGTATCTTGAAACGTAAACCAACAAATTTTGATGGTGGGTTAAAAAATTTGTTTTTCTTGGTCGATTACTAAGGTTCATTATTGAAAATAATAAACCAACAGGTAAGTAGCATTCACCAGATCTCTGGCTATAGTCCAGGCAACAAATTGTTATAAAGCGACATGTTTGAAACAAAAATTTGACTTCATAGTCTTATTAGAACTAGTATGGGGGTAAAAATAAAAAGTCCCCACTCCTACACCCTGTGGGGAGGGGGGAGGCTTTAAAGGTATATTTTTTTATTTTTCGCTTATATCTCCGAAGCCATGTGTCCTAGCGGCATGACCACTCTATACAAAATTAAAGCTGACAACATTTTGTATCACAGAATGTAGCTTTTGGAGGTCAACAGTAAGATTCAAACTAATTCAAAATGAAATTCAAAGGTTGAAATTTGATAGGAAGACTCTCTGGGACATTAGGAGACGATTGAAATTATGGGCTCTTTCCTAATCAGCTGAGTGTCCTAAATTTTAACTCTTCTGTTCTCCCAAGGAACATGTTCCATGTTCTGTCAAGATTTAGTGCGTAGGACTAAATTTTTTACTCTATATATCTTATTTTTATTAGTTTTGCTATTAGATATGGTAATAGTACCACAACTTGCATTTCTTTCGATTTTCGTGGTTTCGGACTTATTTCCACTAAAACCCCCCAGGATCGAAAAACTCCGCGTCGGCCCCATCACCGTTTTGAAGACAAAAGCTCAGATATTGTACAACTTTATGTTAGAAAAATACTCACATAGTCATGGTTTCGTCAAAAATGTAAGTAGTTCTCAGTCATAGATCACATGTACAATACTCATATCATCTCCTTCAGTCTTCAGAGTACGTACAATTTTTGGATGAAATTCTCTTTACGTAACTGTAGGAAGAAATGGTCTGCTGCCAGTGTTTGGAAATGAGGTCAGTTATCCATCTTTGCTTTTTAACATTTCTTGACCTTGGGGTAACAGCTTGGAGGCAATTTAAAAATTAGATAAATGTTCATTTGGTTGTGAGAATGATTCATGAGTAGGAATCAAGAATACAAAAGATATACCTCGTCGTAAGAGTTCATTTTTGCGTACACTTCGCATTGAACATCTACGAGGAGACGTAAACATACATCTTCAGTGGAGACGTAAATGTTTGGGTGGGGGGAGGTGAAGTTGTCTCTAAAATGCGAGGACTCGCAAGCGTTAGCTAAGCGATTCGAATCATCTGTATTTCAGAAATGTAAAAAATTACTCTCAGTTAAGTTAAATTCAAATCATATTTAATCCCATAAATAATTCGTAGGTATTCGACGGGACCGACTCGATTTATCCACTTCCCTCCTTATTCACTCACTCGACCGGACCGGGTCGAATATTGCCCCACTACAGATAAATCATTCTACGGAAATCATTGATCAATAAATTCTGTTATTGTGTTCTACGGAAATCAAGTTAATAGAATGGGATGTCATGTAGGCCATATATGAATCGATGGTGAGTTTATTGATCGATAGGTTCCATATATTATAATATTATTTAGAACGCGTTGACTGCAATAAAATTGGTAGGTAGTTAACAATTTATTTTCTTTCAAAGTCCTTAATTTGTAAAAACATGTAGCATAACATCTGTAAAACAATGTAACATAATATAACACGATAATCTGTGAATATTCGCCCATACGATCATCCTACATGACTGGAACTTTTAATTTATCATGCAATAGTTTGGACGCTTACAAAGTGCCTACCTACCTACCCGTTTCTTTCCTTTCTTGGGTAAAATAGTGCAAAAAAACTTTTATCGATATGTAGACATTGTTAATTGATGCCTTCTAAAGCACTAGTGGTCACCAATTCTAAGGATTTTTTCAGTTCATAACTTGGTTTGAATATTGTCAGAAGTATTGTCTTTAGTTACACTGGTGGAATCGACGTAAAAGGTCGCAATTTACTTAGAAAGTAGAAACGAGTATTTCGTACAGGTGTATTTTCGACGGATCGATAGATCTCAGCAAAGTGTTTGTATTAGGTAGGTACTCGTAGTTTCATAGTCTTTTGGTAGTCATTACCTTAATTGATCCTGCTAGCGTCGCAAGTTGGAAGGCTCAATCAACCCCCAATCTCCTACACTTCTATAATAATCGCAGCTGGCATTTCTAGAGATTGTTGGGCTATTAGAATGAGAACTATAGCGTTTTGTTGGTTGTTCGGACCTTTTAGATGGACGATGATCCAATTTATCTCACAGAACCTAGATTTCGCTTAGATGTTTTACTTGATAGTTATGGATGGGTTCAGTCACAGAGAGAGACATGTCTGAGCTACATGCGGACATCGCAAAGTACGTAACACTCATGAAATCCACCCGTTACTGGTATTTCCCTGAAGATTCCGCATCTTCCCCTGCTGTTGACATGCTCCGGAGATATTACTACCACACGAGGCCATTCCTGTTCTTCATAACCCTAATCGTTAACGCTTACGGCATCTACAACACAGAAGGAATGGGCGTCCTAGATGGCAACTTGCTCTTCATTCCACTTTCTCTACTTTCAGTCGTAACAACGAGTACAATTTATTTCAACAGAACCCAACACCGCAAGCTGACAATGCTCCTAAACCAACGATTTCTGAACCACAACGAGCCTTGGATGGTCGAAATCCAAACCAAATACACTTCCACCATGTGGAAATTCTTAAAAATTGTCATCGTGTACCAACGTTTTTGTGCCGCCACCTACATCGTTGTGCCATTCATCGTAGACACAATTCTACATTACGTTTTCAATTATTTGGACGCTCCTTTCTTCTTTCCATTGACGTTTTCAGTTTTCCTGCCCACACCTGTCACCTGGGATGGGCACTACTACGCCACCATGTTCCTCGATGCCTGGGCGGGTTTCGAGATCATAGCGAATCTCCAAGGGTTCATCATATGCTACACCGTCATGACGCTGTTTTCGCTGATAGAAATCCAAATTTTCAAGGAGAAAATCAAATCGCTTGACTTCGAGGTGTCGATGGAAAACAGGCAAAAGCAGTTCCAGATGATAGTCCAGTGGCACAATGATATTATTGGGTGAGTCACAGAGCAGAAAAATAGCCTTTTAGTTTTTCTCGTTTATTGTGATTCTCCAGCTGACACACCTTAATGTTCTTAGTTTTAGCGGATTTTCGCAGAGAATGAAGTAGTTTCAATGAAGTCAACACTTTACAATGAAAATTCTTTAAAAAATGTCACATCCGTTTCATGAAATTTTAAACCGGTCTCTAGTTTTCTATCGCTTTTGGTGATTCATGTATTAACATATCTATTAGGTATCCGTCAGTGTGTGCTCAACTTTCTAACGGATCGGGCCTCAGATATTAGCAGAACATAGCCCAAAAGAAGTTTATCAGCTATGAACTAAAATTTAGGCACAAAGTTATGCTTAAAATCCAAACTCTTTGAATCATAGATTATTATTTAGAACCTTTTTTTGCCATGAAATGAAATTGATAGTGCAGTCAAAGTGCTCAAATTTCAAAACACTGTAACAGAGTATAAACGATAATTTACGAAAATTCACCCATACGATCATGCTTCATGACTGTTACTGTTAAAAGTTAATAAACTGCTAAAATCGTTAATAATGGGTAAATATATATATATATATATATATATATATATATATATATAATTTATAAATATATATATATATATATATATATATATATATATATTTATTTATTTATTTATTTATTTATTGATTGATTTTATTTATTTTTTTTTTTTTAATCAATGTTTTTTGAAAGGATTTCAAAAATCTCAAAATTGCGTATTGCGCACGTGCAAAAACGTGTGAAAGCGGCATCAACTTCGTTATTTTATATAGGAACCCCCTGTTGTTTATTGCAGATTTGAATCCTACGTGAAATTTCATGAAGAAATGACCCATCACTCGATTTTTCAAGTGCGCGCAAACTGGCGCAATTCCGCTCTAAAAATGCTATAAACATGAAATTTTGGATTTTGAAGATACTCAATTGTCACGTGTAATACATGATTTAGGAGTATTTTTTCATGCTGAACCTCGCAATGATGTAATTTTTTGATATTTGCAACACCAACTTGGGAAAACACCGACAAATTGACCAGAATTGCACTTTTCTTACACATTTCCACAAAGCGTACGAAAATAAAGGTTTTTCGGTGTTTTCCCTAGTTGGTGTTGAAAATATCAATAAATGAACATCATTACGAGGTTCTGCACGAAAAAATACTCCAAAACCATGTATCACATGTGGCAATTGACAACATGTATCTTCACAACCAACCATGTGGCACATTGAGGTATTTCACATTTATTGCACTTTTAGAGCGGAATTGCGCCCATTTGCGCGAACTTAAGAAATAGAGTGATGAGCCATTTCTTCATAAAATGTCACGTGTAATTAAAATCTGCAATAAAAAATGGGAATTCCCGTTTAAAATAACGAAGTTGATGCTACTTGCGCGCGTGCGCATTAGGAAATTTGTCATTTTTGAGATCCTAAAAAAACATTAGGATTGAGAAAAAAAAATATTTTTTTTATACCCATTTTTAACAATTTTAGCGGGGATGGGTGGGGGGAGACTTTTTTGGGGATACCCGGTGAAATCAAAATTCTCAATATATTTTTGCGATAAGATTTATAGGTCGGTACCTAACTATTTCTATGGCCTCAAATCTCTAACCAATTTAACATAATTATTCGCGCAAATATTCGGGCATATCATTCGATCTGAACATGTCACCATTACGAAACATCAGTTCACGTGATTAGATAAAGTTATCCTTATTCTAAATTCATATTTCTCAATTGTTTAAGGTTGAACTTGGACCTCAAGGATTTTCTCGGACCGACTTGTGCTTTTCAATCGCTTTTCACGTCGCTCGTACTTACATTGACTGTTTTCACGACAACAGTAGTAAGGAAACAAGATGCATTCCTCCTCGTGTATCAATTCATGACAGATCTGTATGATTGCATGCATAATATTAATCTATTAATCTGCTGAGCTCTACTGCGAACCGTGATATCTGATCTGTGATATATTTATATACGTCTAGTCGTAGTTTTATTTCACTTTGTTGATTGTATATAGTAACATGTATGTAGTTATTAGCCTATTTTACATCTAGTCTTAGTTGTATTATTTAATTTTTGGGTTTTTTTTAATCCACAGGGGCTAAACAGTGGTCATCACTGTACCCCTCATTTTCCTCAAGTTGCCAGTGGAGTCCATGATGGCGCTCCTTTTTAGTCAAGGATGGCAACATGGCTCCCCTTAGAATCGTGCCACTTCCAGTGTCCCTTTAGACACCTTGTTCAATGCCGCTAATGACCCTTCTGGTTGAGGTGCAACTTAAACCTTAATTTAAAAAAATTTTAAAAACAGCTCCTGACGAGGCCATGTTGGCAAAAGCGCTTGAGTGACGAATAAACACTACAAATTGGGAGACGTCGCTTCATTGCCCTCCTCCATAACCCACATTCATTTCATTTCCCTAAAAGTAAAAAGTAGCTTGTGCACATGCATAACCATGAATTTGTTGTGAGGAATTGGTCGTACCAATTGGTTCTTTCAACTAATTCTATACGTCCATGTTAAAATAAGGGAGGAAGCTACACTCCCCACCCAACTTGGCAGTTTCCAAAAAACTAATTAAAAAAATTATGCCCTCCACCACACAGGGTGACAAAGCGACAGATCAAGCGATCTGTCGACGGATCTGTCACCACGCAACCAGTGAGTTGTTCGGGGATGCCGTTAGGCGTGCGACACGCGGGAGTCCTCCCGACAAGGGGGGGGACCTTTTCATTTGCCTTTCCTGCATCTTCCGAGACGGTAAGAGAATCAATCAGTCTTATTAACGCATATCCGATTTTCATATAATAATTCTAGACACCTAATGGATTAGGTATCCCATATTGGTATCCTGGACGGGCGACGTTCGTTGCGCTTCCAGCTGGCTGCTCTGAAGTGAAACTCCACGCGGCCACATTCCGATTCGCTCCTGTTCGTTTCGAGTGGACTGAGTGAGCATTTTACCTTGTGCTCCCGTGCAAGATAAAGCAGATCGTCTATATTTATCATCACTTCTGGACAGTCACAATCATGACACGAGACGGTAATGGAGTGGATTAATTTGCAAAGAAGAGACGAGTTGTGAAAGCAAATGGCTCCATTGGGTTTTTGGATTCCCTTATTGCCATCCCCACGGAATTGGCGATGTTTTTTGTGAATGGGTTTTGGACAAACCCGATTTACCGAAGGCTAAAGAGTTCATAGAGTACATTCACGACACCTACGTCGCCGACAACTCTATTTTCCCACCTGTCATTTGGGCATGCAAATCGAGCAAAGTGACACGCATCACTAACGCATGCGAATCTTTCCATTTGTTCTTCAACAAAGACTTAAACTCTACTCACCCCAACATTTTCTTGTTTTTGGATGAGTTGCGGCAGTTACAAGCGGAAATCTATCCAAAACTAAATTCCCTCCACGAGATGCATCTGCCACAGCAAAATGTGTTGACAACAAAACGATGGTAGAAAAGATGATCCAGCGTCACTTGGCAAATGAAACGGATTTCCCTGTTATATAAGCTCGTCAAAGTACCTACTGTCCTACAAACAGCGACCTCACGTCACTACTTAGTGACTTGTAAACTTGCCATGTGTCTATGTTTTTACTTTTATTTGCTTCAACATTGCTTCTTTTTTTACTGACCAACAAATATTCCAACATTTAGCGAAATTCGAAGATTTTATTTAATTGAACGAGGTGGCTCATGCCACTGGTATCGGAGGACAACGTGAGCAACCTCCTCGCGGTGTCCCCTGGGTAACGCTAATAGCTTACATAACAAAGCATTGATAATGTTTTGTAACTAAAACAATTAAAAATAACTCACCCTCTGTATTACTCGTATTCTGCAAGTTGGTATTGGGATCTCAACATCATTTTTGTAGGGGAGCGCCTCCTAATAGCAGGAGCGTATGGTACAATATTTTCAGGAGCGTATCGTAATATTTTCACCGGGCTGGGAGCGCAACATAAGACTCCCTCCTGGACTGGTCCTCCTGCCCAGATTCCTTGTGCTGTTTCTATGTAAACTGTAAAGTTACATTTGGTAATTTCCTCTCAAGGTTAGTTAGAACTCCCGAAGAAATCTTTGGAGTAAACAATTACTTTTCCTTGAATAAACCAGCAGACTAGTGGCTTTAAATCTGTATACCTATTATCTGTCTCCTTACCCATTGATATTACAATAAGATTAGAGAGAGAGTCAAGCATAAGAATAGTACAACAGGTTACACTACAAATACAACCTTGTGACACAAATGAAGGGTCTAGGAGTTCCAAATTATTTTAAATGTATATCTCATAGGAAATTTGACGCTGAATACGAACCCACGCCATAAATAATGGAAAATACTGTGAAACCTCTCATTAGTTGTTTCTTTCATAATTTGCTTTCCAGACGACTAGCATCCCTGTGATACTGGCCTACAGTTTGGGGTGTTTTTTTTACTTCTCAGCTGGCCTTTTATACTGCTCTCTTGGACAACTACTGGAAAATGAGGTTAGACATAGACTATCCCATTTGTAGGTCATCTGTAGAATGATTCATTTGTAGAATCATCTGTACCTACTTCTGTACACTCAGTACCATCTGTACCACTATTCCATCTGAAGTCTGTACCTCTTGGTGCCTTTTGTACCATCTGCACCCGTCTCTTATTGTACCATTGTAGGATAAGTCTATGTTTTGATGGAATTTAATTTTGTTATTGCTGTTTTGCTTTCTTTTCATTAACATGCTATTATGAAACTCTAAGACTCTGAAAAACGTCTGCCAGTAACATGAACATAAATTTCCATGATCGGGTGCCTAATTGGTGAAAAGACGAGCTTAATCCTGAAAATTATTACACTAAGATTTACTGATTATGTATCTATTAATTAGCCCCTCTACGCATAATTATAAAACAAAAGTTGAATTAAACGTATATGTTTATTTGAATTGAAATCGATTTTCTGTTGCAACCAATAAATAAAAATCATGTATCATGTTTTACCTCGTAATGTTGCAAAATGCCGTATTTCAGCTTACTCCGTCCATTAGGAGAGCTGATCTGAGTGGTTCCTCACTTTGTCAATCGTACACAGCATGTCTATAGAGGCTTCATACCACATTTCAGCCTCGTAGGTCTATTAGGAGAGAAATGAACTACCGATCTCGCTCAGTTGATCTGGGAGGTTCCTCATCTTGTAAATCGTGCACAGTATGCTATATTATAGGCTTCATACCAAATGTCAGCCTCTTAGGTTTATTAGAAGAGAACTGCGCTCCCGAGCTCATTTAGCTGATCTCTGTGGGTTTTCACTTTGTCAATCGTACACAGCATGCCAATAGAGTTCCCGAGTGGTATGGTGCTGCATGCAAACCCTCAACAACCTAGCCAAACATAACCGGGTTCGCCTGGAGTGGGTGCCGGGGCATAGAGGCATTATTGGTAATGAAAAGGCTGACGAGCTCGCGAGAAGGGGCTCCCAAACCCCATTTGTAGGGCCTGAGCCAGCAGTCGGTTTACCAAAAACTACCTTCAGAAGAACCATCAACACGTGGGTCAACCAACAAACCACTAAAAGATGGTCCAATATTGAAGGACACGCCCACAGTAAACTTATGGTGGCTGAACCCAACACCAAAATTACTGAAGGGCTACTTAGGAAAAATCGTGGGAAACTAAAAACAATGGTTGGCCTTATAACCGACTTTGCACCCCTACGATTTCACCTACATCGCATAGGGGTCACACAAAGCTCATCCCTGTGCAGACTATGTGAGGAGACTGATGAAACGGCATCCCACATAATCTTCGAGTGCCCTGCACTCACCCATCGCAGAATTGAACTCTTTAGGGCCCAAACCCCTATGAGGTCTATTCAGAGCGAACAATTAATCAAGGGCCTTCCACCCCTCATCAGGGGGCTGAGTCTCTTCGATTAAACAAAGAACTTTCAGGAAAGTACAATAAGCCAACAGGCTTCCGTGCTGGGGGCTCAAAACCCCCGCCCTGAGAGTTTTTCTATCTACATTTACGTGCCTATGGAGGCTCCATTCCACATTTCAGCTTCGTAGGTCTATTAGGAGAGGAATGAGCTCCCGAGCTCACTTAGCTGATCTAAGTAGTCCACGCTTTGTCAATCGTACACAGCAGGCCTACAGATGATCAATTTCTAATTTCAGCCTCTTATTACTAGCAATATTACAACTTTAAAAATTGCTGCTTTTGGACTGTATGCCATCAAGTTGAATGCAAAGAAGTGTCTAATGTCACGAGTGGATGTACCTGGTGTGATATAGAAAGGTACTATCAATGGTGGTTTCGATTGCACACATATCTTCAATACCATCACGTGCTGGAGAAATACGCTTCACAGTCATATCTTCTTTATCAAAATTCAATAATCAATAGGCTTCGTTTAAATATTTAGCTTCATAGGACGAATAGCATAGAAATTAGGAACCTCAGCAGATTAGGGTGGTTCCGCACTATGAAATCCTATTCTACCTGTTTCATAGAGGCTCTGTTTCCAATTTCTGCTTCAAATATTAAACGGCATAGACATTAGCATACGAACTCAATCAGCAAATTGTGGTGGTTCTGCAGTATGAAATTCTATTCTTACTGTCTCATACAGGACCTGTTTCAAATTTCAGCTTTAGAGATTGAATACCTACCATAGAAATCAGCTTTAGGAGCCAATCAGCTGATCAGAGGTCTATGAATCGTTCAGTTCCTACTGCTTGCAAGTACCTACTACTCAATAGTACCTACCATGTAGTGCCTTCTTTTCGCATTATTAGTTCATTATGGTTACTCAGCAATATCAGTTTATAACGTAGCATGATAAACCTTTCCTTCACACTACAGTGGCTTAGGGTTCATGATATGTAGTGAAAAAATGATTTTCCTGCTATGAAAACTAAGGGAGTTACACTTCCCTAGCAACGCATTGGTTGTACATGAAAATCAATATAAACCGTGTCGGCTCGCACTGAATTTCGCTGAATTTTCAAGCAAAAAATCCAGAGGTAAAACATGATACATGTTAATATCTATGGAACATTACAATTTTTCTACCTCATAAAATTGACTGCTAAAATATTTCGTAGCAGAACGTGGCGTGATCAAAAATTGAATTTCGTATTCTACTTACAGAGTTTCGAAGTCTTCGATGCTCTTTGTAACTTACCTTGGTACCGATCCGGCTCTGACGTCAGAAAAAATTTGAACATGATGATACGACAGTCTCACAATCCGCTGATCATAGACTTCCATGGTCACTCCAAGATGAACTTGGAAAATTTCATGCAGGTAATGAGGATGTACAGGACCTATATTCATAACACTAAATATTTACTACAAATGCATTCACCTAATAATTTGGACGGCACTATTCGACCATCAGGTACCTAAGCGACAATTTTCACATTTTTAAATAAACAACATGCAGTTTCCGTGCCTCAAAGTACTACTCGGCATCCATTTTTGGACCGATTTTACCCAAATGTTGACAGAAAGTCTCTAAAAGTACGTTCTGTTGGATTCACGCGTCTGAAAACGGAAAAATATACTTTACACTTTTCTTCCAAACTTGAAATGTTTAGAGTTGTGACCTCATAATAATACTGTACCTACCTACTGCAGAAATAACCAGAAGAAAATAAAGATAGCTTACTTGAAACAAAATTAAAAATTACCACAACCATTTGAAAAGAACAAAAAAGAAATAATAATATAATCGTATCAGTAATGGTTAGAAACATCACAGAAATAATAATGTAGTAGGTAGGTACATACTTGAACAGCATAAAAATATAAAAAAGTGTCTCCTACCCATGGAAAAACACTGAATCATGGTTTTTTTGCACTGTATTTTCATATCCACATTTCAATGGTTCTTCATGAAATGCAAAATTACCATGTGCAATTTGTTTTACGGCCAAAAACATATCCACGTTTAAAAAAGTTCCAGTATTACATTCATTTCATTGTCGGATGACAGCTATTTCCATAATGATTGTAGCTTACCAGAGTTCTTAATTTATTTAAGCCATAATTGGTGATTGGGAGTTTTAAATCCAGAAGCTGGTAGTACCTCTACAGTGATTGACACAATTACCTTATCCTTGAATAGTTGGCTAAGAAGGGTTCCTAATAAAGGGCGTTGGAATTTTTTTAAAAGATGGATCTCAATAATACTCATGTTAAGAAATTTTGTCGCTTTCCTGGTGGTTTCATAACTGCGTCAACTTATTCACTGTTTACTGAATAAATAGAGAAGAAATTCATCATTCCTCCTTTATACATACGTAGGTAAGTGTTGGAAATTAATAGCTAATAAATGTTGAACTTTTTTGACTTTAGATATTGAAATCTGCTTACTCGTACTTCACTCTGCTCCAGTCCATGACATCAAGCGGTTGAAAATCAACGGTTTTGCCATCCCCTAGTTGTATGTAGTTACCGACCTATTAAAATTAGGCTCTTAAATCTGTAAAGACCTAGAAACTATAGTACCTACCTAGAGTACTGTATGTATTGTTCGATCACATTTTGGTAACAATAAACTATCTGATCATTCAAATAATTATCCTTTCGCTAAGCAGGTGTGACAGTCTACTAGTGTGGTAAGTCTCCCATAGGCTTCGTGCACATCGATTCTAGCGCTCCAGGGCGCTTTACAGTCCACAAATTATATGATGTGTCTTGACAGAATTAAAACTCGTGCCTTCCCCAAAATGAGAAAGACAATTTTAATCAAACGTCTTCGACTGTGGGAGTATTCCCTGAATTTAACACTCACAATCTCGCATCTCAAGAATACAAAAATCCTACATTAATCCTATAGGTAAAATATAGATTGTTGGACAAAGAAATCAGAATCTGTGGTTGGAATAAGAAACAGTGAAGCAGAGAATTGACGGTAGTTTAAGTTTACCAACAAGAAAACTGCAGATAACAGCGAAAAAATCTAGCACATTCTTCTTCCGTAAACAGCAACAATATAACAGGACAAACCGTAGGAAAATAAATAAAAGCAAAAAAGAGCATTGAAACTGGAACAGCGGCAGTTCGAGAGACAGGAATCAACCAGATACATTTCAATTTATACAAATTGGCTATTAGGACTGAATATATTAAATACAAGGTTGTAGGACTCTGACAGGACACTATGCGGTTAGATTAAACATCAAACAGATATGCATGCAAAAATGTAGAAATGATGGAACATTATCTGTGTGAATGTCCTATCTACTATAGATCGAGACTTCTTAGCTTTGAGGACAATATAATAAGTATAAATGCCATTGAAAATAGCAATTGGAGTAAAATTGTTGCATTTATCAAGTACTCAGGAAGGTTCAAGGAACCTTTCTAATAGCATGAAAAGCGTGCCCAACAAAATTGTAGATAGTACCTTTCCCATCATATTTTAACATACATTTAGGAAAGAAATATAGGATGTTTAGATAAGATAAACAGTAAATGTTTTAGATACTACAGATAAGAAATCCTAAGGAGAGATTGGACATGGGCCTTATCGGGCAAAAACGTAAGTCGCGGGACCCCTCTGCCACTCAGTGTGACGTCACCAGTGCAAACTTGGAAAAATCATAGAAAGAAAACTACTCAACGTAGGAGAGTGCGGATGGTATCAAATTTCTTAGAATGGAATCTATTTTCATTAAAAAATAAAATGAATGGGTAGGTAACGCTCATTTCCCCTCCATGCTGTAATAGCCTGGAAACTTGAAAGTCTTAATGCCGCCCCAAGCTCAACTAAGCAGGGTCCAGGTGCTGTAGACTAAACAAGTTCAAGTGACTCTTGGGGCAAATGCCAATGTTACTTCCCGCTGCTCCACATTAGGCTCTGTTCTGGAGCTCTGGAGGATGAGCTCATTACGAGCATGGGGAAGGGATCTCAATCGTCAAGCAGTTGTTCTGGGGCCCGGACAGATTGAGACGATATCCGAGAGTGGACGGACGTAGAAAAGAGCTCAGGTCAACCCGGTTTAATTCACCGAGAAATCCGAGTTGTTGGTGGAAACTGACGTTATACAGGAGTGAATAACCAACCGTGCTCTGAAAACTGTGGAAGAGATTGTGAGATGCAGTGAACGCAGAACCAGTACTACCACCACCTGATCTAGAACAAGGACTGGGACAATGAAGATTCTCCTGTGGTTGGTATGCTGAGGTGAGTCCCATTTATAAGTGTTGCCTTGCGGGGGGGAGGGAGTCCTTGAAGTGTGGAACCAGGGTATGGTTGAGGGAGAAATAAAGAGACTTAGAACACAGTGGTGCTTTATGACTGTTCATTTAATTAAGTAAATATCAATTGAATACTTGCTTTCTACTACAACTAAAAATTATATTACCACTAGAAACAACCTAAATGGAACACCAGTGAATAGTCTACTTAATAAATCAATAACATTTATCTACAATTTTGTTGAGACCTGACACCCAAACTGTAGTTTCGAGCATTACAATACTTTCCTGAGAAGCACAGGTTACGAGTTTGGTGTGATGTCAAAATGTTTTTGGTGTTTTGTTCGGACTTAGGCTTAGGCTTTGTTAGGCTTTTGTCAGGGATTATCCGAAGCACCTTCCTCCTTGTTCCAGAACGACCTTTCCATGGAGGCATGATAATGTCTCACTATGTTGCGGACTTGCATTCAAGCGGATTTATAATGATTCATAGTTGGTACTTCAACGATCAAATAAGGAAACGAGTCATGTAAAAGGTAAAAGAGGACAACAACCAAATACGTCCTAGTGGTGGAGGTTTTCTTGCTGCGGAGGTTGTTAAAAAGGAGAAAAAAAGCAGGCAAAGCACTAGACAATTTAGCTTACTGCGTGACAGCACACAATACCACAACCCCCCCGGTTAAGGAAATTCCTTTCATGTAACGGGAGAAACTGCCAAAGGAGCCTGAGGTTTTTAAGTTTTTCCACCCCAAAAATAATTTGTGGTGGTACAGAACATCAGAAAGCTACTGAGTTACAAGCTAATGAACTTCACACAACAAGAACAGTGAAAATAATTTGGAGCAAAACAAACAATAATAATGAATAACAACATATGGAAGTGGGTAAGTAAATTTAAAATTATTAAAGTGTTTTACAAACGTCATTCGGTTTGGGAGGAAAATCTGTTTGACAAGCACGTACCCCACACCACGAAGACAGTCAAAGCAAAATTACCAACTGAGTCAAAAGCCTAAGTCCAAGTCAACGTCCAGAGCGGCATGAAGGTACGTTTCTTGATATGGGCTAGCAAAATGACAGTTTGGAGCACCGGTGTAACACCCGCTGACTGACAATCAAACAAATGCTCACTGCACATCACCTATGACACCATCAACTTGAAAGCGAGATGCCATAAACTTAGGGAAGCGACGGAAGGCCATTTTTCGCATGTGCGTACAAGCTAAAGAGCGTCATACTAAAGGAATAATTTAAGTAATTGGGATTCAAATAAACAATAAATTAATAATGTACAGCAATATATTGAAGTAAGTAAGTTAGTTAAAAATTATTACAGTTTTTCACAAACGTTGTTCAATTTGGTGGAAAAATCTGTTTGACGACTGGACGATGATGGGGGCACGATTTTTGATTTTTGCAAATCTTATGGAGCCAGTGTTTGTACAAATCGATAGTGTAGTCGGTGCGGGTGAAATTCTGTCCCACCAATGACCTCACAGTCTCACTCTGAAAGACACCACAAGAATATGTAGAGTGTTAGATAGTTAACTCATTTACTCCATAAACACTGAATATATTTGAATAATTGACAAGTAATTAAAGATGTGAAAATTAATTAGTTGATTATATTTTTCGTCTAGAAAATTATCCCTTTAACTAGCCGCTACGGCTCGCTTCGCTCACAATGTGTGGCTGTGTACATACGATGGTATTTTACCCCATTCAGGTGTATTACAATTGGAACATGAAGGGGATGTTGCTTTCTTCACTCGCAATCGGTAGATCCCTTCATCATTTAAGAATAAGAAAACGATAGTTATTTAAATGCGAACTTACTCTGATGAAGTTGATGACACTAAGAGGTCTGCATTCTCTCAAACGGCAATCCCGGTTTTCGGAAATACATACCAGAATTTCCTTAAGATCACTAACCCCAAAATGCGCTATGTGCTTCGCCACGTCTGTGATAGTGTACCTATTTCCTGACGAAGCTAGAAGAAGAATATCTAATGAGCAAATTATTTATAAAAATAAAAATAATATCAATCACACTGTTTCCCGATAATTATGTAACAGTTTCGTAACATTTATAATGTAACTTTCTAGAGCAATAACAACTATGAGAAGTCATGAAGAGAAGAGGTACATATGCAACAACACAATATCTAACTTACATTCAATTTTTTCTATTCTAAATCCGTTTTTGGTGATGCGTTCATCACATATGACGTTACTAGTATGGAGATGGTCAGACTGGAGGTTCACATCGATGGCGGAATCCAGCGTTTCCAATACGTCCCATAAATGTCCCAATTCCCTGGGAATACAAGAAAAAAGTTGGTAATTTCGAAAAAAAGGTGTTGGAGCAACACTGTTTCAGCCCCCCCCCCCCCTCGATTCAAGTCTAGGTACCATATTTTTAACATTATGATCTCTGATTTTCTAGCGTCAACCTTTTATCTGATCCCTTTGATCAAGAAAAATTAAGCGGGCCATTCATAATTGCTCCTTCACGCCAAAATGCGGCTACCGCTCCAAAAACCGATCGTGAATGGGGAAACCCGAATGGAGCGGTGTGGCGCGGTCGAATATTCAATATAAAAAAGCCAAAAAGCCTAAATCTTTTTTGACTCGTAGAATTTTATTAAAAAACGCTGTTGTAATAAAATTGGTGGTAACACTTCCTTTTTACTCAAAGTGCTAGTGATTTCATCACAATGTAAGGCGTGAAGAGCTCAAGCAAACGGAAGTAGGTGGACACGTTCATTTGCAAACAGTTTCGTCAATCGACAGTTCACTGAACAAATTTATATGGGAATTCTGGCTCTAGTACAACAGCCACCGCTTGCACCACTTCTTCTTCAGTTTTCTTCCTTTCACATATTATAAACATATTGCTGCTTACAAGAAGAGTTAGTCCATGGCAAGAGCGACCCATTCACGAGGAGTGACTGGCGTGGTGCGTTCGTGAATGTCCTACCAAAACGGGGCGGCAGAAAAATGGAGCGGTTGGTGTGGCGTGGCGTGAGGCCGTTTGGAGCAATCGTGAACCTGGTCAGCAGGCCAAATAGTTATCGTTAATTATTTATCCTTTAATTTTCCATTCCAATTAGCTTCCACACTAGCACATATCCAACAATCACACGCCTAAATTATTCAAGTGATTGTTGTATAATGAAGAATATATACCAGGTATAACACTTACTTCTTAGTGATTTCTATTTCTTTTTCAAGCACCTTTAGATCAAGAAACATGTTCAAGTCGTTGTGAAATTTAATTGCTTCATTCAATCGGTGGCAACTGAAAATATTGATAGCAGATTCTCCCTTGACTATTGAAAGGTCTTCATCGACGTTGGCCACAATCTCAGGAGACTCGTCTTCAAAATCTGTTAGGTAACTGGAAATGAATAGAAAAATTCGGGGAAAAACGCATGATAAAAGAAATAACTACGAATGAATATAGAGTCAAAAGTGGATCTAGGGCTCGAACGAGTACTTCATTCATTTATGAAACCACAATCAAATAGTTCATAACTATGCTAATAAGCGAAATACGCCTATAATTCATGTTTGCGCAAGTGCATAACCTGAATAATCCAACGGCATTCAACATCTAAGGCTTAGCAAATTCAATATAAGAGGTAACCGGCAGTCTCTGATCATTTCATCAAATTCGGTATGAAGGCAAGTGTGGCCATCTGTGGGCTCTGCCTTGTTGAAGATGATGACATCATTAATTTTTTGTGTGACCACGATGGGAAACCATTCGAAATGAATTAAGAAAAGAGATAGGCGACATAGACCCCGAAACGTTTAAAGGAAAGATCTAGAGGAAACTCGGACGCTGAGGCAGTGTTGCCAGACTCTTCCCGACGGAGCGGGGATCAACGAATCATAAAAAGGGGTACAAAGAGGTACATGGTGTTTCCAAAAGAAGTATTTTTGGGGGTACACATTTTCAGGCATATTACATTATTTCAACCTACACATTATCATTGTTAACTCAAAATTGTCTGAATAAAAATATGTTTAATTCGGTTGATGCATGAAAGGGGCGCATGTACTAACGCTCCCCGGGAAGGAGAAAGGGATTTTGACGGAGCCTCACCATGTACGAATACTCCCCTCGTTGCTCAGTCAAATGTACGCGAACGTTCCCATTAATTTGCCAGAGGTGACATGTGCGATTTTCTTTCACACTAAACCGTTATTCGCCAAATACATTATAATGGGGGGCCCAAAAGGGTCGCGGTTTATAACTACGAAATACCTAATATATTCAAATTTTGTCGATTAAGTATCAGCCAAAAGTGGAGGGGGCATAAAGTTTGACGATTTTCATTATTTCTAGTTAACTTTATTTTTATACATTTTAGGATGGTTTGGGCTCTTGTGGCAACCTCCTCTGGGTAACGATAATAGCTCAATTTGTAACGATTTTCAGAGGGAGGATTCGTACATAGGGTAAGGGAGCGTTCGTACATGGTTGACTGAGTTGAGTGCCCCTTCGGGAGTGTTCGTACATACCACTTTAACCCTCGGAGCGTTCGTGCCGTCCACCGCATGAAAGACCTATAATCGTGATACCAAAAAGGGTAAAAAAGGTGGTGGAGGAAGAAGCAACTTCAGACTCCACCCCTGTGGGGAGTAAATCCCTTCAATTATTTAAATACGTATACTATCGTCCTTAGTAAGAACGTCCTAAGTCCATTTTTCAATTTTTGAGAAAAACGAGTTCTAGTGAAATCATCTGTGCCATCCACACAGTTCAAGCTACAAGTATCCTTCTTTCACCATTATCCTTCAAATATATGTCCCTATTTTTTAATTCAATATCCGAACCTTGAGAAATTTATTATCTGGGCAATAATTGGTGGGTTTAGCTAATTGCACGGACACAGGACTTTTTAGCCTAGTAGCCCTGCACTTAGGACAGCATGACCTTGTATGATGCTAGCTTAAAACGTCCTATGGCCATGAAATTATGTCAATAAATGAGTCGAGAATAAATTAAGAAAACCCCGGTATTCCATTTAAAAAAATTAACAACTTTATTTATTTAAAAAAACACCTTGGTAACATTTAAATTACAAATTACTGCACAGAAGAAAGAAAAAAATGCGACAGGCCGCTCGTACTTTCTCTCTTATGAGAGAAGAGCTATGAGCATTGAAAATGTCTCAGTAATTTCAATGTTTTTTATTGTTTTAAATAAAATAACCATTAGAAAACATAAAATAATCATTTTTCCTAAACAGTGCTTCACATGAAACTTAGTAGTGACAACTCGTACTTATTTCTCAAACCGAACATCATATGATTTTATTGACTGCATGTTGCGAAAACTACCATAACTACAACTATTATCATAACAACACCTAACTTGTTTATAGGTTGCGTGACGTTTTTTCTTTCTGTAACAAAATTTCCGGTTGACCCGTCGACTAAGACATTTTGTTATCAAGAATACCAAAGCACAAGTTAAATCACACAACACGAAGGAAAAATTAGAGTGCCAAACATCAGTAACTAACTACATATGACCAATTTCAGTTTTTGAGCAAACAATCATGATTTATTTCACAGCGTGTTGCTATCATCACTAACATCCCAATATTTTAAGTAGGCATCACATAGGTACCTTCCACTTACTCAAAAAATCTGTACCTATGTTAAACAATGAGACAAAATTCAGTCTAATCAAGTATTTATAGCACCACTATCACAAAGTTAGGTAGGTCTACCTAATAAATGTAATTGTCTTGGCCTTGTGCCATGTTGAGCACTGCGATTGTTTGAGATGCCTACAACTCTTCCAAGTATCATGAACCTAGACTAAGTGGTAGAATGAAACTTTATGTCTTCACGAGTAGGCGTCCTATTTATATTATTCAACAACAGGACACTAGGCCTAGTGCCAGTCACAAAACCATTTCAGTTGTACTAAGCTAGACTGTCCTAACTCCATATTTTCTCTCCGTATAGGACGTTTTAGCGTTGTACGACTCACTTGGGACGTTTTAGCCTAGTATGTTCACCTAAACGTGTGAAATGGACTTAGGACAAAGCGATTTTTCAGGCATTTCTCATGGACTTAGGACGTTCTAGATTAGTTCAAAAGGTGCGCCTAATGGAGTTCTTCTACATCATGTCCTTATCTCAAAAAGCTCAAAAATGGACTTAGGACGTTCTTACTAAGGACGGCAGTATACTATTTATGCTCAAAGACATATCCAGACAGCCACAGACTGAATTTGAAAATGAATTACTATTGTAACGCGTTCTACACCCTCTGAAACGCAAAGAAAATGCATCCCTACAAGTGCCACCGTGCTGATGGCTGCAGTACCCCCTTCTCTACAAAAAGTTAGGTAACAAAAAAGAACATCAGGTACTAACTATACGGCAGTGTAAAATGAACAAAATAATTATAGAAAAAAAGTACTATATTAGAGACAAATTAATGGCGGTATAGCGTAAAACGAGAACTGAATGTTAACTAAGGGGGAAGGCCTGAGGAGATGGTGAGAGGTGTCTTACTGACTAGGAATAGCAAATTAAACTAACAGAATTGTTTTTCCAACACTAACTGCAGTGATAGAAACTAAAGCCTTCACTTCAAACTCGGTTTTGTGAGATTGAATCATTGTGGAACATGAACTCGTATACTTACAACTATCTTTGTTTATTCATTTAGAAATACGCCAGTCACTCACTTCTCTAGAATAGAGCTGTACAACACCAACGTACCTTGGTAAAACAATATTATTCCTACTTTTCCTCGGTTCTGGCGATAAAACACTTACTCTAACACCCTGAAACTGGAAGGCTTGGATTTCTAGTTGAAGGAATGAATAATCTCAAGAAAATCTTGAAAATGAAATGTTGCTACTGCGCAAAATAATGAATAATGATACTAGGACCTATGCTTCGTTAGTAAAATATTATGCCAAATTATTACTACCAACTTAATCCCCACTACTTATCAGATAAAACAAATAAATTTTGTTTACCATGAGTTTTCTTATAGGCACTTCAATTTCGTATAAACAAAGTTTTAATTTAGGTTTTAGTGTGTCTGTGAACCAGCTAGATTTTACACTATTAACTTGTTAAACTAACTGAAATACTGCAAAATCAAAAACAATGCCTTGGTATTGTTTCAACTACGGTATACATGGATACAACATGGAGCAATACATCCCCTATCTAGATCCATGATTTTTACCTTTCACATACCGTGTTATTTAATTTTAGGTTTACGAAGTAGTTCCATAAGTAAAATGGAGAAGTGAGTGGATATTTATGAAAAGAGGTAAAAAAAAGGGGGATCCTAAGCAAAAAGGGGTACATTTGTGCATACCCCCAAGGTCTTAGTGGTTGGGGGGGGGGGGGGGGGGGGGGTTGGTATCTAAAAAGGGGTGCATGTACCCCCAAAAAGGGATTTCTGGCAACACTGCGCTGGGGTGGGATATGTGATAGCAGTCCTCAAAACCAAAGAGACGAATAGGGAATGGGAAACAGAATAGGAGGAATGCCAGAATTACAAGTAATCAAGGGAGCTACCTCGAAGTAATGCATACAAATAGTTTCAGGACAGATCTCTATAAGAAGAGAGGGGATGGGTGTTTCAGCCGATATGCCACTTTGCTGTAAGCCCCACACAGACACAGAGGATGAGAAAGCCCAACCTCGTCAGTGAGTAGAGCACTTCGCCAACCCCATATAAAGAAAATAAAGAGAAAAAACGTGTCAGAATTTTATCTTTGACAGCCGTAAGGAAATATATCTTATACTAGCTGGTTCACCCGTGCGTTGCACAGGTTGACTTGATCGTAATCAAATAGCCTGTGACCCAAGTTAAAGTAATTCTGATAGATTCGCCCACTCAGATTCCCAGTTGGTTCAGTGACGTTCAAAACGCTCTAACTCCCCCACTCCGTCCACCTCCATTGGGGGTCAGATTTGAAAAAAGTAAGTTATCTTTGACATGCATTAGAGTAATCCAAACATATCGGACAATAAAATCCCCAGTTCGTTCAGTGATGACAAATATACACAATTTCTCTCACTCCCCCCCTTCCCCTAAAACACCCCCTTCTATGGGTTAGATTGGAAAATTTTCAAGTAGCCTTTGATTTAAGTTCGAATACTCCAAACATATTCTACAACTCAGATCCCCAGTTGGTTCAGCGACATTCGAAACGCTTTAACTCCCCCACACCCTCCCCCTCCATTGTGGGTCAGTTTTGAATATTTTGAAAAAATTAGTATTTGACTTGAATTGGAGTAATCCAAACATACTTGACAATCAAATCCCCTGTTTGTTCAGTGATGACAAAGATACCCCATTACCCCCTCCTCCCCTAAAACATCCCCTATGGGGCAGATCTACAACTACACCTTTTAACCCTTCTCTGGACTTTCCAATAATAATTTAAGACCAAAATTAGCCAAATCGGTCCAGCCGTTCTCGAGTTTTAGCGAGACTAAAGAACATCAATTGATTATATATATATATATATATATATATATATATATATATATATATATATATATAGATATTCCTGTTGCCGGAATTATCATCTATACATATAGATGATAATTCCGGCAGTAGGTACTGTTACAAATCTAATGTAGGAGGCTGAACTCTCTCGAAGTCTCGCCAATGTTGCTGCTAGCCGTCTTCACAACTGCGTGACTCTCATTTCCTTTTCCAGCTCACAAAGCTACCAGATTTGAATTTCCACTTGTGTTCAACTGTTCAACATATAATTTCTTTCTCCATTGGAAGAACTGTTTTATTTATAAAGTCAAGAATAGTTATTTCAATTTGGTCGATCTGCAAACCACGTGCTAACTTGGATTTATATTTTTCTCAGACTAAAGTGCCGTAGCTAACCTAACTGTTTGCCATTCGAATTGTCTCTATTTCGACATTGCACAATACAGTTTTATTCGCCATGCATTTTATTTATTAATAAATAATCAAGAACACTTACCGGCACTTGATGCGCTCCCGGATTCCACTCAGTTCCACACTAATTTTCTCAACAGTGTGGTATTTTTTGACAAGCATTGGTTTGAACGATTTGGAATTTTCACAGCTTTTTCTTTTGACAGGGGGAGCGTCTCGTTTGGTTGTCTGAACATCGGTTTTCTTGAGTTTTCTATCAGCCAAAGCCAATTCCTCGTAGGTCTTCTTGTCCTCCTCTTGAAGTTCTTGCCAACGTCTGGATAGTTCCTGGGCGATTTTAGGGAACGACATCCCAGGTTGGGCCTTAACAACTGAAACAGGAGCTAATCTCAACAATCTACAGAATTGTCATAAATGCCATTTCCTCAGATATAATATGGAATTTTGCAGTATGGCTGCTCTATATAGGGACTAGCCAGAAAAACTCAGATCACTAAGAGTCAAAACCAGGGCCATAACTACTGCCGGGGGCGCCAGGGCAACCGGGGCAGGGCCCCCAGCTCCATACACTTCTTTAAAATTTCAAGCAGAACACAAAATTGTATAATTTCAAAAGCATAATTACCATTTTTTTCATAATTTAACAAAATAAAATTAAGGTATGATTTTCTAAACATACTTTTGAAACTACAAAATTGTGCGTTCTGCGTAGAATTCCATTCACGCTCATGGAACCAGGGGCTCCTACAGGTTCATTAGATAGTATTGATTGATCAGCAACCTCTGGAAGCCAAAAATCAAGTGGGAATTTTGATTTTGGTAAACAAAAATTGTTTTGACTTCTCAAACAAACAGAACCCGGTGCCGATTCAATGTGTGCTCTACACAGGCTTCCGCGTTCTACCGCCCGCTGGCTGGGGTCTAGGTACGCTCTGCAGATCTTGCTCTACATCGATAAGAAAGGCTGCCCATCTAAATATATGTGACAAGATGTTTCCTGTCATCAAACTTGATAGCTTCCCTTCATAGTACCATTCAGTGCACAGTAAACTCGTGGTGACAAACGGTTCTTGTTCCATCTGTGATATTCTTTCCCCGCTGTGATCGAGTGTTTCGTGTTTCCATGTTTTTTATGTTGATTGTTCGTGATGTTTTTTTATGGAAATTTTATAGTACTGTAGCAGTTAGTGAAGATGATTGTGTGAAATTTTTGACTGAACATGGTTACTTGAAGATCCTACCGGTGAGTGTGAGAAATGCACGTATTGTAACTTAAGGTAAGGCAATTTTCATTTTTTAATATGTGAAGGTGGTAGAGCGACACTGAACCAGATTGAGACCGCCCTTCGTCAGTAGAGCGCATACTGAACTAGATATAGACTCGTAGAGCACACATTTAATCGGCACCCAGAACCAGGAATATACAGAATTGTACAGTAAACTACATTCAAAATAAAGATTACTACTCACTAAAAAAATCTACTTTACAAATAGATAGGAAATATGTACTTTCTACCCTCATTTCTCTAGCAAACTTTGTGAATGCGGACATGTTCTTCTGGCCCATTTGACTGCTGACGCTCCTGTCGCAGCTGGTTTGAGACATCTCAACGGTGACATCTCGATCTTCTAAAGCTCCCCCGATAGCTGTGGTGCCCTAGAAAGAGGAGCAGCAACTAACAAGAATAATACACAAGTTTGACGAAAAATAATAATAATAAAATAATTTCTATGACAATCGCTAAAAACCATTTTTCATTGCTTAGGTGCACAGTACGAAATTACATCCGGTTTTGATTTATTATTAGTGTAACGGCCCAAAAATATTTGATACTTCGACAGGAGGTCGAACTCGCGTCGTCACAACTACAAGAAATTATTTTCCCGGAGTTGCAACGCTCTAACGATCAGAGCCATGAGGCCAGGGTGACCAAACTTCGACTGTGAGAGTTATTTTCCTGGAGCGTAACATTTCCCCGGAGTCAAATACCAGCCGTCTCGGCTGGTTTGGGGTCGGACGAATGACGAGTGAAACTGCAGGCCGCTGGCTCAGCAGATGCTCGCTGGAACAAGTCAACAGTCGAGCGAGGTCATTGTCACGGTGTGCTTTGACTCAAGTGAGTGAGGAAATGAAAGGCATAACAACAGGAAATGTGATGTTTACAGTCTTTTGGCTCGAGAGGGATTTAATTAATTATTGTTTCATATGATTTCGGGTCCTACCGACAGCGCCACTGTATCGGTCCAAAAATATTTGATACCTCGACAGGAGTTCGAACTCGCATCGTCACAACTACGAGAAATTATTTTCCCGGAGTTGCAACGCTCTAACGTTCAGAGCCATGAGGCCAGGGTGACCAAACTTCGACTGTGAGAGTTATTTTCCTGGAGCGTAACATTAGTAATCGACCAAGAAAAAAAAATTAAACCCCCCTCAAAATGTGTTGGTAAATTTCAAAAATCAATTCAAAACAATCAGTCAGTCCGCGTTTTGAAGTTTTCGCTCGAAACTACTAGACCAAAGTTGAATTAATGATGAGCCTAATGGCTCATCAAAATGTGAAAAACAGTAAAAATTACCTCTAATTTTTTTCCACCAATACGAACGTCCCCTCGGCTCCAGCAAGATAAACTGAACTGCTCCAAGTCCATCTTATCAACAGGTTGTTCAACATTAACAGCTTGAGGATCGGACGTATCGCCACTTGTTTCAGCATTTGATTTCAGCGAGGATTTACTTACCTGCAAGACATAGCTTCCATGAGACAGAATGAGTTTGTTGGAGCTAATTGATTTGTTGAAAAGAACTAAATTACTCGCAACGAACCTGTAGAAACCTATTTCAATGAAAAAACGGAAATGAAGAACGTTGTCTCTTTCCACAAAAATAAAGAGGTACAAATAGAGAACAGGCTCTTGGTAACTCACATAGTAACCACCTCATTCAGCATACCCTTTTATAAATAACCATTAAATCTTGTATAAAAACGTTTAGAATAGTTCAATTGTCTATATGAAATCACCAATACTAGTGAAATGGGTTTTTAAAACCACCCAGAAAAGATTAAATTCAAGTTTAAACTTACGTCATTGCTTGTGTCTTCAAATAAAGGCTGTGAGAAAAATTCGCTTTCGACGTTTAATTTCTCCACAGGCCTATTCTTTCTAAGAATATCAAATGGGTCATCAGGAACAATGGGTTTGCTCACACAATCAGATTCATTTGGAGTAACTTCAGTGGGTTGTGGTGAATGCACTGGTTTGGACTCCATACCCTCCAAAAACTTCAATACAGTAGCCGACTTGTCTTCCGTCGCCTGAGATTCATTGAAAGTTGTAACTTCTCTGCACTCGACACTGGGGTCGGGCACGCTCTCCAAATCTGGTAGAGTGAATTCGGTCTCTTTGTTTGAATCAGAAACCCCATTTTCTTCTTGATCCTGGGAATACAAAATGGCACTGTAAGCCGAGAAATAGGTTTCAACACATTCTACGAGTTTAGGGTATTCCTAGTTGCCTACTGCATCGTCACTACTGAAGGTAGGGAAGTATTTAGTTTGTGCAACAAATCCAAAAAATGTGTGCCCCCCAAAATCAAAATTTCCAGTTGCTATTTATGTTTTAGAGCTTGCAAATCAATTTTTGTTCCGTGTCTGTCTGTCTGTCTGTAATAAGAAATGCAAGAAGGTTTAGGCCAACTCTGAAGGATCTAACAGAGATATAGGGGAAAGGTGTCAACTAGTCTAGGACGTGTATATCTGGATATGATTCAAATCTTCAGACACCTTAGAGCACAAGTGAGACAAATGACAGAGGTCTCGCGGGGCATTTTAGGTTCAAGAGGTCCCTGACCATGTTTTTAATGGTCAAGGCTACAGAGAAAGATTCTGAAGATCTAGTCAAGAGGACTTGGGATATCATGTAACCGGAAAGAGACCGTTTTTCTCTGAAAAAAGATGGGAAGAGCCCGTAGTCACTTAGGCTTAAAGAACTATGGTGACATTATCCCCATTAGCTCAGAATCTTGTTAATAAGATTGATTCACAAAGTGAAAGAGGTTTTCAGGCATTTCCTTACTGATATTAACGGGTGTTAAGGCGCCCTTTCCAAAGTGCCAGAATCTTATAGATGCAATAGCAGGACATTGACAGAGAATATGTCCTACTAATTCCGCCTCTATCCGCATTCTACTCCAGATCTTACCGGTATTGTGAAGGTGATACTTTAAAGGACAGAGGCTACTGAAGAGACCCACTACTTTGTGAAGGTCCTTTCGCCTCATTGTCAGTAGAACACCTGCGTGTTTCTTTGAGATGGCAAGAAACCGCTTGGCTAGCCTCTGCCTAGGTGAGTTCTGCTAAGTCAACCAAAACTTGCACTCCCATTTCCTGACTTGTTGTATGGAACAGATCTAACAGAGATTTGGAGGAATAAGGTGAACAGATACAGATAGTCCAGGATGTGTACATCCGGCTACGATACAAATCGCTCGGATTAGATTATATCAGGGACACATCAGATTCAAGAGGATCCTGACAATGTTTTTAATGGCTAAAGGTACTTTCCCCACTATGTGAATGTGGTGATGAGGTAGACACAGCTGAGCACTTTCTGAGCAACTGCGACAGATTCAGGAGATCTAGGCAAGAAGCCTTGGGGCAAAACATAATCGAAAGGGACTAAGAGAGAAGTCTGGAAAAAGATTTGTTGAGTTGAGCAACAAATTTAGAGCTACGGAGCAACAATAAAATCCCCTACTTATAAGTGGTCTCACATTGAGGAAATATAAGTCACTAGGCCTGAAACTTCTTCCAAAGATTCTTCACCATCGAAGACTGTTCAACAGAAAGACAGAAGATTCAACGTTCTCAATGAAAGAGATTTCATCATGAGGAACTGACTCTCCAAGTCACCTGCACTTGGCATTCGAGAGTGCACTTTCAACCAGCTAGAATACCCTAGTGAATACCCTAGTGACAGGTAAGTGGAAACAAAATCAAATCAGAATAGCTCATCAGCAGAATCTCTGCATATCTTTGGTGAATCAGCTGTTTAATCAGCCTGCGGTTTAATGCCACTGGGTGCTTTCAATCAATGGCTGGAGACGTAAGTGGCACCGAAATTTCATTCGTTTCCCACTGTTGGAGGGAAAAATTTGAAGAAACCGAATTTTGTTTCATCAGAAAGAAATGACAAAAAAACCTTCAGCTCCCGCACAATCTCTCCTCATTATTATTCACTGCCTTCCAAATCGAAGTTCAACCTTCGATCAGCCGTAGTTCAACTGGGGTTTTCAAAGGGTTTCAGTCACCAACTCGTTCCTAAGAACTCAGTTCAACTTGGTGAAAACAACACGAATTCAAACTGAGGTCAATCCAGCGTTTACGTTTTACTTGGATTCTGATCTAATAAACTAAGTTTTTTTTTTTACAAAGAGACGTTTTTTTTTTTACGTCATTTGCATGTGTGGGGAATTCGAGAAACGTATTGGAAACTTATGGCAAAAGAAAAATGGTCAACTGAAAATTCTGCAGAAAACTTGAAATGTGTTAAAAGTTACAAGGAACTTGATGATCTCTTGATAATAGAGGAGGCTAAACATAATAGATAATATCCTGGAAATATCAAACCAGTTATTCCCTTCGTTGAGAGATTTCAGAACTATTGGTGCACTGTTGCAAAGAATCCCTACCTTAGCAACAAGTCCCCCGCTTAGGGTTGGTGGCATCATTTTTGAGTCGCCCTCACTCTGAACGTTTGCCTCATTTGCCAAACTATGACCATTGTCAAAGTCCTTCCTCAATTTTTTACTGGATGGACTGGTAGCTTTTGAAGAAGCGTTCATCTTCCTTTTAGGGAACTCCATCACACACGCCTCCTTCATAATAGTGTCTTCGTCCTTACCATAATAGTACATTGAAAGCTGGTCCCTCAAAAGCTTAGTAATCTTCTCCTAGAAAAGAAAAAAAAACAGACTATCAGTAAAATACCATCTTTTCTTCATCATACGCAGGTAATACAACTTTCAATGAATCTTCAGGAACGCACGCTATTTTGTGGATACTAGGTACCAACAGTTCAGTGAATTGTGCATGGAATGGAGGGGGCACGAAAGCTCCGACTTTGTCTACCTACATCTGGAGTATTCATGGTCTAGTAGTTTCGATGTTAAATCATCTAATCATCGAAACTTGAGTTTCGATTGGTTCCTATGTGCATGCGTGTCGTCTTTTACGATTCGATTTACCACGAGCTGAAGCCTTCAAAAGTCGAGTTCCAACGTCGAATCATCGAAAAGTAGCAACGATCCAACGGTCCTGCTTAGCAAAACATAACCATGAGAAACATACACATTCAAGTATAAAAATGTAAGATTAATCTATCAGATACCGAACGTTCTCCTGTACACTTTTTAGCTTTTATTTTGCAATCTACAAAAACGGATACTATTTTTTCATATATATATATATATATATATATATATATATATATATATATATATATATATATATATATATATATATATATATATATATATATATATATATAATTCATTTTTAAAAACCCCATTTTAGTGCGTGAATACATTTTTAAATCCCTTTTTCCATGGTTTATCTCCCAGATAAGCGTATGCTCCTGTGTTCAATAATGAGCGTGCGTTCCCAAGGGTTGATTTGCATTTAAAATATATAAAAAACATACCAAGTCTTTCACCATAACTTTGGTCTTATTGGGTTCCAGATTGATGTCGATCATATCAGGTGGTAGGATGATCGAAGCCAACATTGCGGGGTTCTTTTTTGCAGGTATTTTTGTACCAAAATATTCGAATACCATGTCATGAATGACCTGCACATCAATTACCACATGATTATTAAGGCAAATTAATCAAAGACAGCTAAATTAAAAGCAAATTTAACTACTGTTTTATATACCTGTGTCTAATCAGCGCATTTTTTAGAAAATTAAGCTAAATTATAATGGCCACAAACCACCAAACTCTACACATCATTCTGATCCATTTTCCCAACTGGTTGCTGGGTAACTGACAGTCAAGGTCAGTGATCGTTAGAGAGCTTAGCGCCAATTCTGCCTTGCTCCATACTGCAATTGGACACTTCTCATTGTCATGACCCCTTGGAAATGCCGTTCAGGAATGAAAATAGATCATTTCATCAAGGAGAAGAAGAAGGCAGAGCTATCTGGGGGCGACAGGTAACACCCACAGGGACAAGGTACTTTCACAACTGGGGTGGCTACAGCCAACCCCAAAATGGGGAAAATCTAATTCTGGCACAAGAGCAGCAGATGGAATTGGTATTGGCTGCCCTGCTGAACCTCCGAAATGACCTTAGTAAAATGAATTCGCTATAACAATTCACTATTATAGACCTCCGACTCTGTGTGTCTCCACTAGAGAAAACATAACCTCATCCATCACTTAATATATACCTAATAACGCAGGTCAAGAAATTAATTATCTAATTAGGTGGCAAATCCTGCAAACTTGTCCCTGCAGGGGCGAGGGGAGGGAAGATGAAAAAACTTCAGTCCTTTCTTCCCCTGTGAGGGAGCGTCAGTTTAATTGTACCGGTTTCGGTCAGTAGTCACAGACCTTCTTCAGCTACAAAACCCAGAAAAGACTCCTCGGCGTGTCCTACTTCGAGTTGCCACAACCTATACTTCTATAATTATATACGCATGTTTATATTTCTCGATTTGAGCTCCTATCTATTCAAATAGTTATTGCCTTAATAATATCATTATCTAAGTACGTACGAAAAGTCGAGAGGATATGTTATTAAATATGCGTAGGAAAAGCTTTGGTATTAACACACAAATATGACCTTGAAAAAAACATATTCATGCCTCGAAGGAACGCCGGCGCCTCCTCTCACTCCACCCCCCCCCCCCCCCCCCCCCCCCCCCCCCCCCCCCCCCCCCCCCTCACCACCCACCGTGACCCCCTGCCAAGCGTGCCAGGCGTGCGTCTAACACGTCCTAAAAGACACTTTTTCGTCCGTTTTTGGCCCATAGCATCTATGCGAGTAAAGCGATCGGGATGGTTAAACGTTAGGACCAACTAGACCCCAAATGGAGTCTATGTGCGAAAGAACAGGTTTTTAAAGTCAATTCTTAGGCCTTTTATGGCCCGGACGGCGGACGGCGAACGGCGGACGGCGAACGGCGGACGGGCATTTCAAATTTGGATTCTACGCACCTTGAAACGTAAAGTGACAAAGTTTGAGGGGGGGTTATAAAAATTTTTTGCTACACGATCACATAGGCTTATTATTGGAAATAATAAACCAATAGAAGAAAATGTCAATACTATACCTTGAACATCAACAATAGAGAATCTATAGAAATCAAAAAAAATCTGCATTTACAAACTCCTTGTACCTATGGTTTTTTTTTTTTTTTTTTTTTTAATCTCTCTTTGTTTTCATATGGTGGAGAATGGAGAGACAATGCCGCTCCTGAAAATCGAGTGACTTTACCACCTGATACCATTGGGTCGGATAACTCTTGCTTATTCCGACAAAAGTGTACTACTGTCACATTCAGCGATCACTCACCTTTTCAATCTCCTTTTCACGAACAGGTCTCAAATTCACAAATAGGAAAATAGCTTCTGCGGAGTGACCCAAACATGTTGTAATGATATTGCAGTCTTGTTTAGGCACCAACAACGTGAACTCAATCTGGAAAGATGTATTGAATAAATAAATAAACCTTTATTATGAAGAATTAGTCTATAGTTAATAAGGATATTACATTTAACATAAAGCATGAACTCGCTGTGTAACAAAATAAATTGTTTAATGTTACAACAACAGAAAAAAATGATAAAAATTGCACAAGGCTGACAAAAAATAAGTTTTCAAGTCCAAAACAATACACGAATTAAATTTTCAATCAAAAATAAAGCAAAGCTAAGTGCTTCTTTCCACAACAAAAAAAAAATGACCGGTGACAACGACATATAGCTAGTGAAGGCGGCAGAAGAGTATTTATACCATTGCCTTGTGATCTCCAAAGCTAATTTCTTTGCTATTCAACCTATGTACCTTCTGTACACCAGTGACTTACCAGAAGTTGAACATAACACCACAGCAACATTTGCTGACGACACTGCTGTCCTGGCAGTTGGTGACAGCAATAATGAATCAATATCAAAACTCAATAAGTCCATCCCCAAAATCAGTCTTTGGACAACAAAATGGAGGATCAAATTGAATGAGGCCAAGTCGGTGCACGTTGATTTTACCAACCGGAAGATTAACTACATCCCTACTTTCCTCAACAACGTGGCAATTCCCTACACGAATGAAGCTAAATACCTGGGCATGACGCTGGACGCCAAGCTCAGGTGGAAGGAACATGCCAAAAAGAAGAGGACTGAGCTCGCATTGAAACTTAGAAGGATGTATTGGCTAATCGGCCGACGATCCACCATGACTACGATGTATCACTGATGTACCGTGGTACTTCCAAAATGAGGCCCTCCACCGTGAACTTCTAGTTGACAGTGAGGATGAGGTGATTCAAAAGCGAGCAACGGCTCATCTTGCCAGACTAAAAGATCATGCGAATGAGGAAGCTGTAAAGCTCCTGGATGCGCAAGATCTAACTCGACGCCTTAAGCGTTTGAAACCGCATGAGCTTGTGTAGGAAGTGAATGTGATATGTTCGAGAGACAAGGGACAAAGTTATGCATCTTAGGTCCTGAATAGTGTATTGTAGTAATATAAGTCAGATTTATATTGTTAATGAGATTACTCGGTGCAATAAAAGCTTAAAAAAATAATAAAAAATAAAAAATTCAACCTATGAAGCTAACAATTGAAATACTACCAAGGTTTTTTTAATACATAAAACACGAGCCTGCTCGAGGTAAGTGCCCTAACATAGAATTCCACAGCTTTGCTCCACTAATAATGATTGATATACTATAAACTTTGGAGGAATGTCTAGGAACCATTAAAGAGTTTGACTTGTGTGACGAAGCCCTAAGAACTAGAGATGAAAGCTAATTAGAAGCAGTTTTAGTAAAAAAATTTAATAACAATAAGTTGACGACGAAGGTTAATGTAGTTTGGAAGAGATGTGACCATGAGGGTGAAATTAAGAACTGAATGTTATGTATGTATCTAATGCATGCGTTTTGGACTACAAAAGCAGCTGGATTCGAGACATCGATTAGCTGCAATTCCCTGGACTGGTCTGTGACCCTAGGGACAGAAATTCATAGTTCAAAGTTTTACCTAGGTTGACAAAATCATTAGGATCGAAGTAACTGAATAAAACATAAAATATTTGAGCTTTCTTCAGCTCAGCAAATTTTGAATTTCGCATTCCTATAGAAAATTTTAAAGCTTGCTTTCCTATATAGATGAATTTTGTTCTACCCTTAATGGATCGAAAGTAATCCCGAAAATTCAGTCCTCGTATGTGTCCTCATATATGTGATTTTCTACCCCAAGTTTTATAAACCTTGGTCCAGTAGTTTTGGAGAAAGCTTCGGAAGTACGCCAGTTTGATAGAGTTTATAAAATTTGTTATTCATTTTTTGGATTCTACGCAACTTGAAACACGAACCAACAAATTTTGGTCAATTGCAAGGTTCATTATTGAAAATAATAAACCAAAAGTTTAGAATTGGTTATATAAGTCAAATAATATTACGTGATCAAGTTCATCTTTGTAGATAATTTCCTTGAGTTGTTTCACAATCGTCGGAGGTAGTACTTGAATAAACGATCTCGTGAGGCTGCAAACACTTGCTTTCTGCCAAATAGTGAATTTGTTGTGAGTGAATCGGATTTTCACCGCACAGTTCACCAGAGCCAAAGTTTTGACGACGGTTTCCACCTTTTTCATTTCTTCCGCTTTCCGTTTCCCTGAAGTCACGAACTGCTTGCGTACGGGCAGGTTTTTGAATAAATTCGTAACTACTATCGACGTCCCTGAAATGATGCAACTTCGGTGAGACAAAAGAATATAAAAGTCACTTAGTTCTGTAAATAATTTCTCCATTACAACAATCAATTCCACAGTGGAAAATAGTAAATCAAGATGTAGGTAACGTAAGACGCCGAAATCAGTCAATTTGGAAACGAGAAGAAATGCTTGAAGTAATTTATGCTAGCGCATGAACAGAGTCATGTAATGATTTGAGAAGGATGAATTTCTACAACTGAATCCACACATTCCCAGAAAACTTCATAAAAATCGGATGAAAACTATAGAAATTAAGCTTTTTCCTAAGATTACATATTTGCCCGTGCGCAGCAGCTACTAATGATACAATCATGGAAATTGATAAGGGGATAAGGGCAAATTGTCTTCTCCCAAATTATCCCCATAGTTTGTGCGAGATCCGACAACTAGGGCGTAAGAAGACAGTGCTAGGTGGAATTTACGTTTGCTCATGCGCTGTGTGAAGTACCTATTGATTTGGGAACTATGAAGCTAATAGGGGACCATCTACATCCTAAACCGCACATTTCCTCAAAATAATATCAAAATCAGATAAAAATTGTGGAAATTAAGCTTTTAACAAGAACAAGAAGGGACACGACAAACTTACATAATCACACAGACACAGGCGCACATGCAAGCATACACACACACACACACAAACACACGCACAGACATGGAACAAAAGTTTAAGAAAGATCTAAAACGTAAAATGCGAGTGGAAATTTTGATTTTGGACACAAAAATTTTTCATCTCCCGAAAGTAAAAAATGTTTCTGCAACCTACAGGGGGTCTCGGAAGATAAATCAAATCAGCCAAATTCATTTGATTCATTGTTGCTAAAGTTTCTCGATCTACTCACAGTTGATGCAGTACCTGAAAACGATTAACATTTGGTTTGACTTTGATGTGATTTGAACTTGCCTTTATCAAGATTCGCTGGTTTGGTTTCAGTTACTACTCCATTGTGATCCATTTTGTAAGTTCTGGCAAAAGAATCCTCGCTGGAGATGGTGGTGACTAAGACGTCAGCAACAGCACAAATGGAGAACAAGGCCTCACCCCGGAAACCATAACTATTAAGTTTATCTAAATCATTGAGCAACACAGAAAATAATAGTAAGCATTCCACAACAGATCGAAGGTTATATTAGAAATCAGAAATATACAGGGTTGCCAGGTGTCTGGTTATTGAAAGTATTTCAGAATCCTCCCCAACCCCTGCTAGAAATAATCAGGAACAGCGCATTCAATACCAAGATGTTCAGGTAGAGGGACCCGCCACCAAATGAGATGGAGACAGACCCTCACACTCCTCTCCACAAAACTATACTTATTTTAACTACAAGTATGATAAATATGGACAGAAAGCAATATGGGTTCCTCCAATCCAGGAACCACATAGTAAAGGTACTACTGAAATAGTCTTACAGGTGAAGAACTAATGAACCTTGGTAAATAGATGCATTGAAAATGGGAAGTAATTATGTAGAAATTTAAGCAAGATGTACTTAGAGACACTAGTTCAGGAAAAGTCATCTGAAACATTCATTGCACTGTTGACCCACAATCAAAGATTGGAACAACCAGGAAGGATAATTTGCTCTCAACCTTGGAGTTAGAAAGATTTTTCCTTTGTTGGGGACTTAGAGTTACCCTCTTTAGAGACTATTAAAGAAATGAGGAAAATGCCCTGGAACTGAGAATTTCCCACGAAAAGAAATAATAAGGTGGAGGCGCCTGGAATCAATTTTGAATAAGTATAAGTGAATGTGGAGAGGCAAAATAGAAAATTAATAAGTCCTAATTGACTATTTTAAGTGCTTGTATTGAAAGAATTTAATAAAGGTTCCTCTGAAATGGCCCACAAATACTTTGTGGATTGAAATACGAAGAAATAAATTCCAGCTCACAATTCTACCATATTCAGCCTACCATATGCAAGAAATTTAAGACGAATAAGCTAGGTTTGATAGTCTACTTCGGAATCAATAATGGAAAAGTTGTGTGATAGCTCATGTACCCTTAATAGTGTATCATATGCAACTTCGGATGTCAAAGCTAGGGGCCTCCCCAACTGCCAACTGAAATAATCGGTAACAGCGCGTTCAATACCAAGATGCTCATGGGGTAGAGGGACGAATAAGCTAGGCTCGATAGTCTAATTCGGAATCAATAATGGTAAAGTTTTGTGATAGCTCGTGTACCATTAATAGTGCATCATATGCAACAATCGGATGTCAAAGCTAGCGGCCTCCCCAACTGCCGATTGAAATAATCGGGAAAAGCGAGTTCGACACCATGATAGTTTTCAGGGTAGAAGTTTCTCGGTTGTGATGGTGGGGAGGGGTCACAAGATTTCACAAAAATGGTAGCAAGTTTCTGGTTTCATTTTCAAACCACGGGTCTTCTCTTCTTGGAAATATGGGATTTTGACTGTATTCTTAAGAACCAGGTTGCACCCTACATCATGACTTCGATTGGTTGTGTTCCCCTTCACAATGTTGGAAGGTCATTATTATTTTATCCAATTTTTGCTGTATCATGTCGCAATATTTTCTCCCCTCTTGAGTTCACCCTTGAGCAGGGTTCGGAATGAAAAATTGTGGTTCTCATTAGAAAAACCAAATTTGTACTCAAAACCGTTTGGAAAACAGGAGAGGGGGGAGGGGAGAGACTCGAGAGTGTAATCCCCATGCGAGAGCCACTACACCTATGAATGGTGAAGGAGGGACGGATGATGGCTTCCCATATCTTACAGTTTGTTACCGCATTTTCTTTTTAAAATTACTACATCCATTTATAACATAAATAAATATAAAACTACGACATGAATAGAAGAATAAGTACGAAAGAAATGCGTGATAAATCGAGAGCTTTCCAACGAGTGGAGAACGATTTTTGGCTGGTGAAAACTAAAGAAGTTTCATTTCCCCAGCAACGGCTTGGTTGTACGTGAAATCAAAAGAAAATCATAAGAAACGCTTGCATACGAGTCTGCAACACATTATGTAGGACATTTTATGTCTTTAGTTGCAGACTCGTATGCAAGCTCTGCTGCTCGTATGCAAGAGCCACTCATCTTACCCAGACCCTGGGCATCGTCAAGAAAATGTCCTAAAGAGGCTACATACGAAATTACAGCTTCCTAGAGTGTAAAGCATAGAAATTAGCTTTAAGAGCCACTCAACTGATCCGGACCCTGGGCATCGTCAAGTAAATGTCCTAAAGAGGCTACGTACGAAATTACAGCTTCCTAGAGTGTAAAGCATAGAAATTAGCTTTAAGAGCCACTCATCTGATCCGGACCCTGGGCATCGTCGAGTAAATGTCCTAAAGAGGCTACATACGAAATTACAGCTTCCTAGAGTGTAAAGTATAGAAATTACCTATTAAAATGATTTAACCATTTAAATTTAAATCAAACCGTTCTCGCAATATTCGGATCACCTGCTATGAATCAAATCATCGAAACACTAGCTCAATGAAATCATCAGAAATTAACAAGCGGTTGCAATCATGTTCACAATATCAATTATTGAGAATGATCACCTGAGTGTACACAATTATTCAAATAACCATGCTCATAACTCAGCTTGTTGGCCACGCACTTCTCAGTCTTTAACATAATATGGTAGGATAAATCGAGAGCTTTCGAACGAATGGTCAACGAATTTTGTGGGATGAAAAACGAAGAAGTACCATTTCCCTAGCAACGACTCGGTTGTAAGCGGAAATCATCAGAAAACCAACCGTAACGCTTTTTTTAAACGCTTTTTTCCTTTATGTGCCAGAGTAAAGACAAAATGTCAAAATGCACTATTGTATTCACTTTGTCCGTTTATGTAGGTATGTATGTGTATCGTAAAAGAGCATTAACTCGTGAATGGCTGGACCGAATTTGACGGGATGGGTCGCAAAATGGGGAGCTAGTCATTCAAAATAAAGCGGTTGCAAAAATTGTCAACGTTAATCAGCAGCGTGAGCTGACTTCGTGATTCAAAAAATCTAATTTTTATGCTATTTATCGTAAGAAGCTGAAATTTGAATCGGAACCTCTGTGAGACAAGTATAATAGGATTTTAACTTACCGAACCATCCCAATCAGCTGAGTGAGCTCTTAATGCTCATCTCTATGCTATTTATCCTAAGAAGCTGAAATTTGAAACGGATTGAGCTTTTAACGCTTATCTCTATGCAATTTATCCTAAGATGCTGAAATTTGGAACGGAACCTCAGTGAAACAGTTAGAATAAGATTTTAACTTGTCGAACCGCCTCAATCAGCTGACTGAGCTTTAACGCTAATTTCTATGCTATTTATCCTACGAAGCTGAAATTCGGAATGGAGTTTCTGTGAGACAGGTAGAATATGATTTTCACTTGCCGAACCACCAGAATCAGCTGAGTGAAAACACTGCTCCGTTCAAGCGTTGGACGTCCCCCCAAAATTCTTATTTCGTCATACCTTGTGAAACACTAACCTAACTAATAGAAAATGCGCTTAACATATGGCTCACTACGTGAATACGGATCTATATTTTTTAATGAGTTTTTGCAATCTACCTCCTCCACCCGTCCAGCTTGCTCCCATACCGCCTGGCAACCCTGGAAATGGATTATTTTACTACCTAGGTCTGAAAAGTCAGAAATTTTTGACGTGTAGCTCCTCTGGCACATGTATTGCACTTCTTGGGCTTTTATGCCTTGACCATTATCCTTGACCTCAATACGATCAAGACCATGTCCATCCTGAAATGAAAAAATAATACTTTTGTTTCAGCCACATATCATCATCTAGGAGTACTAGTTTGTGCTGGAACCCCCATCACTACGGCAGACAGAAATTACCGTGAGGAAAATTTCAATGTAATTAAAAATAGGAAGTCTCCTGATAAAAATACATGCAAATACATTTATTTGGTTAACGAGTTAGTTTTTGCTGCTCGGTGTACATAACAAATACCTATCGCAGAACTTGAGTGTAGGAACTGAGAATGAAGTTAGCACTCCTCCACTGAAAGAAACTACTTTCAAATTGACTCATTGTGAGACGTGTAAAATATGGAAAAGAAAGGAAAAACATAAATTGTAGTTGTAGTTGTCAGTATATAAATGTTTCCTTGTATAGACAACTCCTCAGCTCCTGACGTGTTGCAATGGTGGTGTAACGGCCCAAAAATATCTGGTACTCATACAGAGTTTGAACTAGTGACCCCTCCTACCCCAGAGAGAAGTTCTTTTAAAAAACTGCGCTATTGACCACTGCACTACTGAGGCCAACATAATCAAACCTCTTCAACTGAGGGGCTTACAGGAAACATAGCATCTCCCCATAGTCAAACAGCCATCTCAGCTGAATTTGGATCCAACGAAAGAAGGAGTGAAACTGCAGACAGCTGGCTCAGCAAATGCTCACCGGAAGAAGTCACAGTCTAAAGAGGTCATTATCACGGAGTATTTTGACTCAATGAGTGAGGAATAAACAGCTGGTACATCAGGGAATATAATGTTTACAGTCTGTCTTGACAGGGATTACTTATGGATGTTTCAGTCTCACTGACTGCGCCAAATGTTATGTCCCAAAAATATTTGGAACTTTGACAGAGCTCAAACTCATGCCTTTTCCTTCAAAGTCAGAAGGTCTTTAAAAGACTGAGCTTCTAACCACTGCGTTACCAAGACCAATGTAACTAAACCTCTTCGACTGTGGGAGTTCTCACTGAACCTAATATTTCTTCAGAGTCAAATATCACCAGTCTCAGCAGGATTGTAGTCCACTGGCTCAATAGCTGCACGCTGGAAGATTTCACAGTCGAACAAGGTCATTGTCACAGTGGGTTTTCACTCAGTGGGTGAGTAAAAGAAAATGCTATGCCAGGGAATGATGTTTACAGTCTGGCTAATGGGAGATTGCATATATAAGTTTGGGTTTCACTGTCCTACACCAAATGCTACAGCCCAAAGATATTTAATACCTCGACAAAGTTTGAAAACATGCATTTTCCTTCAACTGAGGAGTTATTTCAAACTACTACACATCTAACCACTGCACTACTGGGGCTAATGTAATCAAACCTCTTCAACTGTGGGAGTTTTGTCTGAACGTTATATTTACCCGAAGTCCAATAGCCATCGCCTGAATTGGGGTCACACAAACAACGGAGTGAAGCATTGTCACAATGTGTTTTGACACAGTGATTGCAGATGTTAGATACTACGTCAGGGAATATGATGGGATCCTACTGTCTATTCTGATCATCTGAATCAGCTTAACCTCTCCATTTCACCCTAGGACATTGAAATTTGTTGGGAAGCCTCGTAAGCTAAATTCGCTTCTCTTCACTATAGGAAGTTGAAATTTGATTGGGAGCCACTCTGTGAAACTGATCAGCAGAGTGAGCTAAATTCTTTCCTGATCACCCTAGTAAATTGAAATGTTATTGGGAGCCTCTCTGGGACAAGAGACGAATGAAATTATGGGCTCCATCCTGATCAACTGGGTTCTCCTGTTCACCCAAGGAAATTGAAGTTTCCTTCGGGGTCAGAGATGCATGCAACGAAGGCCTCCATCCTGATCAGCTGGGTGAGCTATATTCTCCCTTGTGCCCCTAGGAAGAATGGTACAATAGGCTGCCAGTGCTTGGAGCCAAAAATAACCCCACCCTGAGAGTTTTCCTATACATCTACATCCATTTATTCGTCCTTTCTAGGATTATAAGAGACAAATAAAATGACTGGTTCCATCCTAATGAAAATATGCATGTTCGATGATTTTGAATTTTAGCCGTGAGAGAAATTAACATAATGACTGAAGCTAACTGATATTACTTATATTGACTGATTGATATTACTTATATAACTTATATTGACTGATATGTCAAGTAATTACTTCGGTATTATTGTATTATTGTATTGTCAATTAATTACATCGGTACCTACATCCTGGTACTAGGAACGGCTAGGTAATCTGCTAATAACGTTTAATGAATTAATAACGGTTAATAATGGTTTAATAACGGTTAATGAAAATTCTAAATATAAAATAATGACCAATTAAACAACAGTTACAAGAATATAGCAAGACGATTAGGTAAAGTCATAGATACCAAGTGAATTTCAAGGCAGGTGGCTCCAGCATCTAAGGAATTTTCCATGAGTTCTTTAACAACTGAGGATACAGACGTGATAACTTGTGCACTGCTGACAAGTTTTATGGTGGACGATGGAAGGCGGTGCAGACCAGAGCCTCGACTGGATTCATTCATTGCTGATGCATCAAGAACAATACAAAAATTAGAGTAAGCGATAAGTAACATAAACAAAATATTAACTTAACTATCAATATAATAGTAAACAGCTAGATCGATATGAATGGGGTTTTTCCCAAAATCAACGTCAAGTTCCTTAAATGGCTTTTAGTAGTATCAAGGTCCCTGTACACAAGGCAGGAACTGGCGGGAAACAGGATCATAGAGTGAGCTACATTTTCTCCTAAATCAGAAACAAAGGGGTAGTTGGAGGAACTTCTGTGGAGACATTGAATCCACAGAGGAAACGGCGAGGATATTCAGGGTTATTCAAGGTGATACCATACCAAGACTTGGATTTCTCACTTTTCCGGGAGGTGTTAGGATGAATGACAAAAGGGAGACGCTAAATCTCCTGGCGTCTACGCACTTTCCAGGCTCCTCAGAAATAGTTGACCAGGATGTGAGAGATCTGACACGTTTCACATGGAGGAATAAGATGATGAGACATTAAATATAGTCATCAATGAGCAAAAACTTAGACCGGCGGTATACTCCAAGAAACCATATAAAGCGTGTGGTATTGGTGGGATATATGCAGCCTGTCTTCAAAAGGCATTCGTAGAAATAAAGCAACACCTCATTTTACTGTTTAGGGGTATGCTGAGATGGAACTGTATCCCGGGGTTACTAAAAGAGATAAGGGTTCTACATTTACCCAAACCTAGTAGAACAGATTGCACAGAACCAAAGTCACATAGACCCATTAGTATGTGTTCTATCTTGATTAAGATCCTGGGAAAAACTGATTGATAGATATATTAGGGACACCAAACTTCCTGCGTCTCCCTTACATCCTAAACAGTATGCCTACCTACAGGGTAAATCCGTGAAAGGAGTGCTACACAAACTTGTAGGAAGAATATAAAATAAAGCATTCAAGAAGGGATGCGCTACAGGATTATTCTTTGATATTGGGGGCGCCTTCGACAACCTATCGTGAGATGCAATTGACAAGGCGTTGCTTGATAGAGAGGTGGAGATACAAATCGCACGGAGGTGCAGAAACTATCTTACACAAAGAAAGATCACAAATTCTTTAGATAATACAACAGTAAAATACAGCGTGAGTAGAAGTATGCTGCAAAGGGGTGCGTAGATGAGCTGCTACGTGCATTATCAGACACAGGGCTTCATCCAAAGTTATTTGCTGACGACAGGGTGGTGCTTAAAGAAGGATGCAACCCCGCTGAAATAAGACATAGGGTCAACCAAGCCTTAGCTATTATTGAGACACGGTGCATCAATAAGGGACTTTTTATTAATCCAGATAAAATTGACCTAGTTGTGTTCACCAGGAAAAGAAGAAATCCACCCATTGGATAACTAGTTTATATGGGTCAGAATTCAACGATAAAAGAACAAACTAAATACCTAGGGGTTATTTTAGATAGGAAATTAACTTGGAAACCACATACTGAGTTGGAAATATAAGAAAGCTCTCAACAGCCTCTTTTGTGTACGCAGGTCTGTAGGTAAGACTTGGGGACTTACTACAAAAGTCATGCTATGGATCAACAGGGTCATCATACTTCCGAAATTATTATTCAGAGTGCTGGTTTGGTGGCCTGGGATTAGGGAGGGGGAGGGAAGCATCCTGGATAGGCTTGACAGAGTTATCTGCCTGCTTATGACGGGTGTTTTCCGGACTACTCCTAATAGGAGTTGACAGGTAATTTTGGGTCTTGCACCCATAAATACACAAGCAATGGTACAATCAATGCATACTACCATCAGGCTAATGAGGACAGGTCACGAGGGACACATGAAAATGACGAGGTAGATCGCCTTGCCAGGTTGGGGTCGTCTAGGAATTACTATGGGCCAGCCCCAGCCCTTGGTATATCGCGGAATGTGTGTAAGGCCAAGGCAAATACCTAGGCAATCAAAGATCTAAATGAGTAATGGAGAAAAGAGGACAACAGGTATAGACAATCTAGGATGCACATTTCTGGCTGTGATAAGTCGTTCACATTGGATTATATCACAGCCTAGAACACAAATTAGGAAAATAATCGGGGTCCTCACAGGGCACTTTAGCTTTAAGAAGACCCTTTTTATCATGTCCAAGGTACCCTCTCCACTCTGGGAATGTGGAAATGGGGAGGATACAGCTGAGCACTTTCTGTTATTGTGATAGATTCTTGAGATCAAGGCAAGAGGCCCTGGGTCATCATATAATCGCAAGGGCCTTAGGGAGCTTATAGACTGGAGCTGCGCTAACATCGTGAAAGAGAGCAAAGAAAACAAACGCAGGTAGGCATATGATGGAGCGCAGAGTGGAGCAGAATAAGTGTAGCCAGTGAATCTTAGTAAATCGTAGTAATGTAGACGTAATTAGAGTAATAAAGACAGTAATAAGCTCCCCTCCCCCACTTTCGGCATGGAAACTCAATTCAACTTGGTAGCACCCCACCTACCCTTCACATTTCTTTGCGTTCAAGGTTCGAACCTACCCACCTATGAAAAATCAAACATGCAAACCTTTTTGTGACTGCACATCCTTACCTAGTCAACGAAAACCTTTTCAATATTCTATACCTAACATGGTTTTGACGTACAGATCTATGCGCAAACAACGAAACTGCAGTTTGTTACAATTATCTTGACATGAGTGTAATCATGTTTTGTTGACAGGAGATATCGAGGAAGGGTGCCTCTCGCAACGATTGTTGGGCTCTCATCGACAGCAAGTCACACAAAATTCGTCTCCAAACGATTCGTTGGCTACGAAAAACCAAATGTGCTGATGGCCAAAAAATAAATTTCCAAGGTACAGAATACGGTATACTCCAAGTATTATGTACTCAAATATATATATGCAATACAATACAGTATACTACCATTCAGCTATGCTATTCAGTAAGTATACTCCAGCATATTTATGCTTCAAGGGTCCTTTCAAGGAAGGCGACAAATGCCAGGGGAAAATTGTTTGCTTACCTAATACTTATGATAACGAATTAACCGTACAATGGAGAAATGCACTAAAAATAACTTTTTTTGAACACTGGCAAATTCAGTCAAGTTCAATATCACATTACACTGTAATTTACAGTCATGATCACAGAATGCAAGTATAAAATTAATGATGAAACTGATAATGATAACGTGATAACCCAAGGCTCAAATCGAAATTGAGCGCGAACGTGTCAGGAATGTTGTTGTTGTTTTCTTTTCTGTTGAAAGTTGCCTTGGTAGTAGCCATCGGTAAGTGGTTAGCTTCAAATTTAACTGTGTGTTTGTGTACCTACTACATCGGATCTCTCATCCATAGAAAACTAAATCGGCCCATTCACGATCCTGCGGCAGTGAAGTGTGGAGTGGCTTTGCTTCTGGTGGCTTTGATTTTGTTTGGAAAGCTAGATTTTTTGGCGCAAGATCGGAATTTTTATCTCAATCCTAAGGAGAGTTATCGTCTGGAGTGACACACATGTATACAGGGTGTTAACCTTTGGTACCTGCCAAAGGCCAGGGATCGATTGTATATACATTTATACAAGGGCTTGTCTTGCTTTCATTTCGGAGAATGAATTAACTATGCCCAAATAATCAATTGAGGAGCTGACATGGAAAAGCAGTTAAGTCCAAAAATCTAAAGAACATTTTTTTTCGTCGAAGTTCAAGTAAACAGTCACGCCAACGGCCTTAGGTCCTCCCGTCCTTGCTAGATCGCACCCTGAATAAATGTGTGACCTTTGCATGGAGAAGAGATTATGTCCAAAAAAATCTGATAAGAGTTCAGAGGGAGTTCCTATGAAATTTGATTTTTGGACTTAACTGCTTTTCCATGTCAGCTCCTCAATTGACGAGCTCGTTTTCAATTGATTAAATTGAAAGGCTGTTAAGTTTCTTCATACACTGTTGACTTGAGGCAAGTTTTTATCAAGTTCAGGACCACACGGGCAGACGACTGCTCTACTGACCATGGACATCAGACCTGGATTTCAGAACTCATTGGGGTAGATCTTCGGTTTTACCTTGAAATTCAACTGTAATAGTTTTGAGACAAAGTTCCATCTACTTTAAATATGTCTGCCCAACATTTAAATCAATTTCTAAAAATTTGCCAAATTTTATTTGCTAAATTTATTATTTTTTTTTTTTTTTACCGAAATTGGCCAATTTCATGCCCCTCCAAAGGCTCGAGTGTGCGGCTGCATACGTCGCACACCCCTCAGGCCGGTCCTGGTCTGAAGCTCCCCTGATCAGCTAGTTGAGCTCCAGTGCTGATTTCTTTGCTCTGCAACCTAACAAGCTAAAATTTGAAATGGAGGCCTCTGGGGACGTCTACAGGGTGTCCCGCATAAGGTGGTCAGTACTTCAGCACGTGATTCTAGAGCTCATTTCTGATCAAAAGGTCCTCCTAGCGATTTATTTTTAAACGCTTAGTTTTCGAGTAATTCAATGTTGGAGATTTTTTTCCGTGTTTTCGACCTTAAGTCATTAAAACAGCAATAACTACAATAATTAAAGCAGTAAGTTTAAATTTGAGGATACCGTTGGAAAGAGCGTTAAATTTCCTTTCTATCTAATGCCAAATCAAATTTTTTTAATAGGATTTATTTGGTGAAAAAACTGCCTGAACATGAAATTTCCACGAGTATGAGAAATTCCAATTTTTGAAACCGGCTGTGAGTGTCCCATTTCTGAACTGTTTTTCGCGTAGGTACCTCATCAGTAAAAACTGGCCGAAGACCAAAAAGCCATGTTTTACAACAAACATACTTATATATCCTCTAATGAGTGAAGTAAAATAAAAATTGATTATACCGCTAGAAAGCGGAGATCTTGGGCCAGTTTTTACAGATGAGGTACGCGAAAAACAGTACAGAAATGGGACACTCACAGCCGGTTTAACATGTTCCGAGCGGAATGGATCCATCGATCCAGGCGCCCTCGTTCGATTCACCCGGAGTGGATCGATAGATCCAGCTATAGAGAGCACATTGGCTCCTACGTTCTGCCTTCTGACGAGGTTACCATGCATTCTGTTGGCTGTCGAGTTTAACGCACTTATTGTAGATGATCAGGCCTCCGAAAGAATGCGTTCCGTTTCGTTTCCCATTGATATCAAGGCCGCTCCGTTCAGTAACATTTTCGCGCCCTTTCATTTCGCGCCTTTTTCATTCATTGGGGATTTTTTCGAGTGCAAACTTCAATTTTATTGTGTTTTTTTGTTTTTTTTTTTTATTTACTAGGCAGATGAGATGTAGGCAGTGCCAAATAGAGACTACTATTGTACAAAAAAAGTACTATTGTGCTGGTACTGCCCTGCATGTCCCGAGCAACCAGGTCTGTGCCACGAACCATGTTTTGAAAAGTGGCACAAGAATGTATTTGTAGACAAAGATATTGAGATGTGAATACCTACCTATTCCATCATCCGACAACATCTTTCTCTTAGTTTAATAGTACTATATTGTAAATTTTTTATTCAAATTTATAAACATGGACCTGTATGTTTCATACCTACCTAATTACACAATACGTTTTATATCAAAATGAGTTATATTTTTATCGTCCCTTGAAATATATATTTATAAAAATCACACATAGGGACCGTTTTCAGTTTCATGTTAAAATTATTATTTCCTAATAGTATAATAATAATAAAAATAATAAATTCCTGTGTAGATTCATCTGCCTACAAACATTGTACATTCATCTGTTTAGAAATATATATAATAATCCTAGGTTTGGTATATGGGGACATTATTCGGACGACTAGGAGGGAGAAAAAATGAAACATTAGGGATAAAAAATGGGTGAAACGTGTAACCGGGATTTGAAACCGAGGCCTCAAAAGAACACGCAAGCATTGCGGGTTGCATAACCAGCGGTACGTTACTGCCGATCTGGATCGATCGATCCAACTTCTGAAACTCCGCGATATTCATCAAATTTCGGTTCCGCATCGTTGTTTTCGTCAATTGCTAGTCATAATAAGCAGGTATCAACAATCATCTCGAAAAAACAGGTCCCGTCACAAGGAGTTTCCACCAAAATCGGCGCCGCTCGGAACGTGTTAAAAAATTGTAATTTCTCGTACTCGTGGAAATTTCATGTTCAGGTAGTATTTTCACCAAATTAATCCAATTAAAAAATTTTGATTTGGCATTATTGAAGGACATTTAACGCTCTTTCCAACGGTATCCTCGAATTTAAACTTACTGTTTTAATTATTGTAGTTACTGCTATTTTGATGATTTAAGGTCGAAAACACGAAACAAATCTTAAAAATTGAATTACTCGAAAACTAGGCGTTTAAATTTAATTTCTGAGGAACTTTTGATCAGAAATGAGCTCTAGAATCACGCCCCGAAGTACTGACCACCTTATGCGGGACACCCTGTATAAACGAATGACGATTTTTGTTCTACTCGATTTTCGGAATCATCGAGGGCCACCAAGAAAAATAAAACAACACATATTGAGGGGAGTTTGAAATGTTCTTTTGTTGGTTGATTGATAAAGATTCATTAGGTAAAATGTACCACCTCTCGAAAATGATAAACCAAAAGGAAGTCACTGTGATGCACACATGACTCATCTGCTTAAAATATTTTAAAAAAACAAAGGCGGAAACATTATCTGCTTCTGTAGAAGGTAGGTACAGCGCAATTCCCAAGAAGAATCTCTCAGCACTCGAAATACTGTGGGATGAGCAATTTCGGCCACTTGAAACCCCCCTATGACACTTTGGTCAAGAGCTTATCATCTCGCTATCTCATCGGCACTTGAACGAATTAAAAATACGCCAGGCTGTGTCAGAGTAATAGTATATTGTATCAAAAACAGAGCTCAGGAATACAGTTGTATCTACGCATCATACAATCATGAGGTGCAGCGTTTTGATGTTGGCGGTCGTCATGATCTCGGCTTCAGTTGTCCAGGTTTGCTGACTACATGATTTTGCTCATTTCTTAGATCATCAGGTTGTACTGCAGTAAGATAAGGAAGGATTTAGGCGTTATGAAGAAAATTTCCCGTGGTGCATTATGGCCTGATGAGCATGAGGGGGTGGTTTTGTTCGATTCTTTGGGCGGATACCTATGATAAAAAAACTCAAAAAATCATTAGGTACCTACTGTTACATAGAAAGATTTCAAGAGTTTAGTGTTGATCGAACGTGATTACTGGCACATCCTCGGCCGATAAATGATTTTTAAGCCAAATTTCTTGAACTTCGGTCCAACATTTTCTTAGAAAAGCTTCGGACGGCGGATGGACGGGTTTTTTTAATTCGATTTTTGTATTCTACGCATCTTTTTTTTGAGGGGGGGGGGGGGGGGGGTTAAAAATTATTCTCTTGTTCGAAAACAAAGGTTCATTATTGAAAATAATAAACAAAAAACCGAAGCGATTCGATCCAAAAACTATGAATTATCTCCCGAAATAATAAATTGGGCTAATTCTAGGAAGGTCCTCTCCTTCCCCGTCTAGAATTTTCCCCTCCAAAATCACCTAGCGGCCTAAATATTGGTCTGATTCAGGTCTGCCAAACCTCATTTGATTCAAGGTTAAATACTTTCCAATGTTCATATCGAACAAGTTTTTGCTCAGACCGTTTCAAGTACAAAGTAAAAGGCCGATTTTGCGAACTTTATGTGTAAGATGCCATTAAATTCATGAGTTCGGCTGTTAGTCTATAAGGAAAATTCTCAGCTAAAATATGCTCCATACAAACGTTGGAAATTACCAATTAAATCTTGAGTTGAATGAGGTTTTGAAGACTGAAATCAGACCAATATTAACGCCACTAGGTGATTTTGAAGGGCAAAAGTCTTGACGGGGGGAGGAGAGGACTGGGCCAAAATTATCCCTATTTTCAATTGTTTGTAATTCGCTTATTTCAAGAGATAATTCAGAGTTTTGAGATCGAATCTTTTTTTTAACTCTTTCTTTTAGCTTCGATTCTCTTCTTGAGCTCTTGAGACAAAATTTCAGATCGATTTTTAACCCACTTCCCGATATCCAATCGATCTGAAATTTTGCACACGAGTTCATGCTGGCGTACATTTTAATTTATCAAATTTTCGCGAAGAAAAAGTTAGTTATACTATAAATTTTCGACAATTTGAAATTTAATATGGGACATGTCTTATGTATAATAATGAATGTATATAACAATGAATACATGTCTTATCTTATATCCCACTAAATATACTATATACCATTGAACGTCTGCATAAAATGACAACGAATCCAGGGTCAATAAAATATTAAATGATTTTCCTTGTCAATTTAATTTAAGTTATTGTCAATGTGATTTTGAAACAATGTGATTTTGTTTCAATTTACTGTTGCCAAGAAACTACCACATATTGAAACAACAATAAAATTAACCGAGAACATGAGAAAAAGAAAGAGTTACATTAAAAACTTGTTTTTATGGGTTCCTTTTTTATTTTTATTTTTAATGCTCTACAATTTTGCCACGTATAAAAATTCCTGTATTATGTACTTCTTTAATAGTGACAGGTGGAATATCAATGTCTTGATCGAGACATCGAGTTTAGTTGTTTCCTCGACCAGGGGTTGATCTGTCATTGCTGGATTTGGAGTGAATATATTTGCTAGATAGTCCGTAAAAGTGATTGCTTTATCCCATCTCCAGCTAGCATTTCTTATGGGCGAAGCCTGAATTATCGGCCTTTTATGATATTTGGTAGCCTTCCAAAAAGAGTAATCCGTATCACGAGGAATATTTTGATAGGTACCTATAGCGCGGGATTTTTTGTTTCTCAAAACATCTAGTAGTAGCACGAAATCCATCTGAATCGACAGCATTAATTTTAACCACATCATTTGACAGTGGTAAAACTCACGTTAGTAGTTTTTCCCTCTACCATTTTTTTAGGGCTAGAAAGGACGAAATCCTCTCGATATAAAAAGGAGGTTTGGGCGTATTGCTTCCGAGACTGCAAGGCAGCGGAAGCTTTGTTTTCACTTTCAAAATAAAAAAAAATTTTTTGCTCCAAAATCAAAATTCCACTCGCATTTTGCGTTTCAGAGCCTCCTGAACAAATTTGGTTCCGTGTCTGTCTGGCTGTCCGCCCACATTTCCTTGTAACAGCCATAACTTCCACAATTTTTATCCGATTTTAACCAAATTCTCAGGGATCGTGTGGGTTAAGCTCTAGATGGTCCCCTATCAACTTCATTATGATCGAATCAACGGTAGCTTCTGCGCAGGCGCTAACGTGAATTCCTTGTGACGGTCATAACTCGGTCAATGTTGAACGGATTTCGGTCAGATTTTCAGGGATGATGTGGGTAAGGTCCCTTGAGATCCCATAAGACAATCATCATAATTGCATTAGCGGTACGCTCTGCGCATGCGTGAACGAAATATTCTTGTTACGGTCATTGCAACAGCCGTAATTTCCACAATTTTGATGCGATTTTCTTCAAATTTTTAGGGATTGTGCGGGTATAGCTCTACATGGTCCCCTATCAGTTCCGTCATGATCGAATCAACGGTAGGTAACCTCTGCGCAGGCGCAAACAAAATTAATTCCCACCTTATTAATTCCCTGATTCCAGAACCGGTCGTTTCTAGTTTTCTGGAATTTAATGGTGACGTACTGTGAAGGTCACGAGGAAGCTCATGTGCCATTTCCTTGGCAGTGTATTTTTTATTTTTGTATTAACTAAGGAATTTTTTCAAGGAGGAGGTAATTCGGATTTCCTCCTTTTATGACCTCCTTGGATCACATTATCCCATTCGCCTGTCTCATCGGCTAGAGTTTCTTCATATGTATACTATTCCTCTTCTGGGGGGGGGGGGGGGGATGCCAGAGGGGTTTTAATGAGAATTTTACTTTTAAGAGAGTCAATCTCTTTTTTTCAACTGGGTAATTTGGTTTGTTTTATTTGTATTGATATCATTCAAAATAGGTACCTACTGCATAAATCAATGATAATTTTGAACATCTCACTTATTGAGCTTCGAGTTGGGGAGTTGAGGAGTCCCTGAATGTTGTTTAAACTATTTTCTTGCCTCATTACTTGAGCTCGCGCTTCCGAAATAAGGTCAGCTAACGCAACCTCCATTCAGCGCGGGCGAGAAAAAACACTAAGGGGGGGGGGGGGGGGGGGGGGGGGGGACTGTTTTATTTTTCCCTCTTTGGTGGTTTGATCTAGACTCTGTTGATATTAATGTCAAAATGATTATAGATAGCCTATACCAAATTTATCTTGTACTAGAGGCCTGTTAGGGCTTGGAAAGCCCTAATCTAGTCCGTATAACCAGTAGTACCTAACGGGAACTCAGCACATTATAGTAACGATATATGTTCTACCTATTTGCGGCGTTATGTGACCTGGTGCAAAGCTAAGGCGATGTTCTTCACAATTTCAAAGATCGTTCAGAAATAACTCTCCTAGATGTTAGTAACTACACTACGTTTGTTACTTACCGTGGCAACTGTTGTTACTGCCACAGCCTAATAAACAGAGAGTCTCCCTATCAAATCTCAACTTCCTACAGTGAGCAGGAAAGAATTTAGCTCACTCAGCGGATCAGAAAAGACCCCATCACTTCACTCGTCTCTTAATGTCCCAGAGAGTCTCCCTATCAAATTTCAACTTCCTACAGTGAACAGGAAAGAATTTAGCTCGCTCAGCTGATCAAAAAAGACCCCATCAACACGTTTCTTATTTACCAACACTTTTGCAACAAAGTTGGGGCTGTGCTGATTCGGAATTATATATAAAGACCGTTCGGAATTATACATAAAGTCCGCTAAGTTCTTCAGTTTCAATTTCTTCGTTCAGAAAGTTTCTCTCCTAGATGTTTAGTAACACTACGTTTCTTTCTTACCGTGAATTGATGGCAATTGTTGTTACCGCCACAGCCTAATAAACAACTCTCGTTGATAAGGACCGCCTAGAACACGATCAAGGCGGGTATAGAGACGAACGGCGACACTTTTGCAACAAAATTGGGGCAGTGCTGATTCAAATGAGCCATCTAACACTGAAATCGGACCGCGAAGTTCTTCACAATTTCAAAGACCGTTCGGAATTATATATAAAGAGATGGTACCTACCTACCTATACGAAATCTTGTTTGACAAACCAGAGTAGTAGGTATTTACTATTTAGAAAAAGCTTATTGCCATAAATTGGCAGTTGGGAAGGTACCTACCTAACAATTGGTTCCCACTCAAAGTGCTCATATTTCCAAACAATTCTTGAATTGTCAATTATGTCTATGACACAATAATTGAGTACCTAATTCATGTGTCATAAGAAGACACATAATTACTCACATTATTCTACATAATTTAAGAATATTCATACGATCATGCTGCATCACGGACTTTGTCGTAAATGTATAAAGTATGAGTCATTCCAGACAATTACTCATATAGGTGAGAGCTCAGCTAAAATACAAAACATGTACTCGTATTTTGTACATTGTGTTATCTATACTTGATGTTTTTCTTTCCTGCGCCATCTTATGACAAGTTTTATTTCTGTCATTCATGTGTGCATTTATAAACATATTGTTTTTTCGCACAATAAATTATTTGAATTGAATTGAAATGAATCTCCAATCACCCAATGCCCGGAAAGAATTAACATTTGTGTAATAAATTTGTAATGTGTGTATTGCTTTGTATCATGGTTTTGAATACTTAGGTACCTACTTATCTATCTACCTATTATATCTCTTAACTTATTTCTTGGTTCCAGCCGAGTTCGGGGGCCATACGAAGCAAAGTTCTAAACGACTTGAAAACCACTTTGGAAAAGATAAAATCCGACATTTTGAATATGAAGCCGTCTATCAAAGCGGCCGCTGGTCTCGTGGATGTCTACCTACCTTCTGAAAAAACGGAGGACTCATTCGAATCTATTGAACAGGCCTTGGTCCAACTGAATGAAAAGAGCATACCTGATGAATGCCTTCAGGTGAATACCCAATACCCATTATTATTAGTATACATGATGAATATTTTTTTGAGCATAATGTTTACAATATATTTAACAATTTAAGGATTTGACAACAACACAAAATGGTCTTCTGGCTAAAGGAGTTTTGTGTTTCATGGTAAAAAAAAAAAGTTATGCTTCTGGCAAGAAGATGTTCATCTTTCTATTACATCAAATGCAAGGCTGCCCCATCTTCAAGCCCTATCAATCTTCAGCCGCTCACTATTTTTTGTGTGTGCCTCTCGGGCACATACTAGAGGCTCGAGCTACTGCTAAGGCGAGGCGACGTCTTGTAGCCGCTCATCCAGCACTCTCACAAAAGTGGCCATCTGAGGGGCGGACATAGCATCCACAGAACATACCAAAGATGTGAATGAAGTGTGTTGCACATGCATCCAAGTATTTTCTATTTTTTTCCTGTTCTGCTGTTGTCAGGACTGAGAGGACTAAGCGGGAAACATATGAGGGGGCGTCGGTGTCAACGACATGGACGTCAAATAACGCAATCCTTTGTGGTTCCCACACACCTCTTCATGCCAGAACTCCTCGCAATCCTGGATGGGTCGCCGATGCCTCTTCAATGACGGGCTCTCTCTAACACGGTTATTCCAAGCTGTTGACATTAGCACTCCTTAGGTGTCCCTCACTTCATTGAGCTTTCTAGAAATTAGTCCACCAGTCTTGCAACTTAGCGCATGTTCTAGTGAAAAGTTAGTACTCAGTCAGTACTAACTTCAGTCAGTCAGTCAGTTAGTACTCGTGTCATGAAGTTGACATCTCAATAGGTGACCTCTTGTACCGCATCGCCAGTGCATCGTAGAACTTGCATCTAGATAAATCAAAGTTATGCTTCTTGAGGGGCATTACTGATGATGAATATTTGTTGTCAGAAGAAAAACACCAAACACCAAAACTTCTCATCCAATTTTGATGAATTGGCAGTTTTTGTTTGGGATAGCTTGTTTGAGGTTCTCTGCATATTTCATCATCAAGAAATATTCATTGTGGTGTGTGTGTGTGTGTACGTAGGGTTTACCTACGTTATTTGCCAGTAACATAATGTGCCAATAACCTAATTGCCAAAGCAAAATTCAATGCCAGTATTTACTATTTATGCCATGTGTTTTGATCATCGTAATTGTACTTAACACAGGCATTATACACAATAGTAATTACCTACATGAAATTTTCTGGGATCGTGCACAGTTCTTTCTGCACCGAGGAGAAAATCCTCTCTTCCTAAATGGTTTTCATTTTTAGCGAATTTTCGTAAAAAATGAAGCTATTGCAATGGCTCGGAAAATTTTAAAATAAAAATTTTCGAATATATATCTGTGTGTGTCCTTTCAGACGATGATTGAGATGACTGGAACTTTTATATCTTACAGGAAGCTCAAGTGAAACTGAACTCCTTGAGAGACGTTATTGTGCCAAATTGCAGCGCAGTTCACATTGTGGAGGATGCAGGAGCAGTGACCTACAATACGGCAAACTTCATTGCCATGTCAATGGTGACGCTTGACGATGTTTTGGGAGGACTAGACCAATGCAGCCCATGGTGGGTATTTACTTTTTTCAATTCTATTAATAATAATAATGATTATACTAACCACAATTGCCACTTAATTTAGGCCACTTACTCACCTAATGTTACAATAATTTGTAGGACCAGGTTCATACCTGAGTGGGCAATCTCTCAGGCACCATGGTAGGTTGCGGGTACCTACCGAGAAAATTGTTAAATCCATGAGGAAATACTATAGGTATCTACTGTCATTTGTGGTAGTTCTCGTCAGATTCAAGAGAATGCCTGTCAACCCGTTGCTCTCGCGCACGTCATTCTCGAGTTCTTGGAATGCTGCGTTTGGCGATAGATGAGGATCCGAGAACCGGAAAACCAATCTTCTCCGAACATAGCACATTACGCTATTAGTACGAGTTGTATCTCTTATGGTACTGCCACACTCCCCTCTCTCTATGTTGAGTGGATTTAGGCCCCATTGCACCTCTGGGGGGTGACCTAAGTTCGGGACACCTTGCATGGTAGCAATAGTACCTAGGTATCATGTTTTGAAGTATTTGCGCATGGTGTTGTCTATCTAACAAAGCTGATTTCTTCATCTAGAGGGTGGGAGTTCAATGTGGAAACGAAGTGTAGAGTGGTAAGAGAAAGGATGTATTTGTTGAGGGGCCTAGATAATATGCCTACGAGATATTCATAAATGAGCTAAGGACATCTTCAAACGTGGGAAGCGGAGCCTCATGCCTTGGACGATTGCACATATGGTGGAAGAACAGCTCCAAGGAGTAGGTTGGAAACAGAACTCTCCAGGTACAGGAAGGTGAGCTGAGCCTTGTGCCATAGGACCTCATCCTTTCTCAAGCCTATCTTATTCTTATTGGATTGTGATTGAAATATTAATTAATCCTATGGATGGTTAAATTCGTACTCCTCATCTCCTTAGAAGCCATGATCAAATGGAGTTTCTTCTCTATGTCCCTTCATGAGTCTTTAACGAGTTGATTGGACTGTCATTGATGCATTGAATAACATAAGGAGAGAACATGCTCAGATTGCTTGATTTTCATATGCAGTGAACCGTTCTTCTCCATTCTTTCTCATACCAACTACCCAGCTAATTAGTTTCCAAACTTTCTAGGCATAACAATATTTACAATGGATAATGTTTGCAGGTACAAATTCTGGCACTACGTCCCTTGTGTGATCTCATACGCCTGGACCAGCTACTCGGATCTGTCAGGGATCATCTCGGAAGCCTTCACTACGTTCAATGAAAACGAACAGCGGATGCAAGACATCGCTCATCAGGTCCTCTGCAAAACTTCCCAAGTTGCTTCTGTCCGCACCTCTTCATCTGATGTCATCAACCAGGCTTACCTCTGTGCTAAACAATCAAAGAAAATAGCCTAACCTAATTACCTACAACTTGTAATACAGTTAAGAACTGTGTAATTTCAATTTAAATAATTAGATTTTTTATGAGTTATCATATACGTATTCTTTAACTGACCTCCATCCAAATTGTTATGACGAATTACATGTTTGTGGCTATCACGTGAACTCTAGACTCTGATTTGCTCTTTAGTTCTACTCCCCACTGCGTGGCATTCCCAGTGCTCCAGTCACGTCGTACTCGAGTCGTTCGAGATTGAAGTCAAAAAAATGTTTGACTCCAAAATCAAATTTTCCACTTGCTTTTTGCGTGTCAGAACTTGCTGATCAATTTTGCTTCCGTGTCTGTCTGTGGTAAATACTTGTCCCGCCCAAAACTATACCAAGTTCCAGTCCGATTTCGATGAAATTTTCAGGGATTATGCGGGTTAGCTCCTAGACTGTCCCCTATAATTTTCAATGGCGTCGAATCAACAGTACTCTGTGCACATGCGCAAACATGAATTTCTCATAACGTCGATTTCTCATCATCTGTAGGTCCGATTTCGTTGAAATTCGGTAGGTAATTGGATATGTGTTTTAGGGAAATGCCCTATGTATTATATAGCGATTGGTAGAGTAATAAATATTGCGCATGCGCGAAACTATTGACACAGGCAAAACTCCGAGACTAATGGAACGATTTTGATGACATTTTCAGGGATTGTGTGTAATAGCTTGTCAACGGTCCCCTATAATTTTCATTGCCGTCACATAAATAGTCTGTGCGCATGCGTAAACGTTCATTTATTATAACGGCGATTTTTCATCATCTGTTGGTCTGATCTCGTTGAAATTCGGTAGGTGATTTGGTAAATGTTCTAGAAAAATGCCTTATAAATTATATAGCGATTGGTAGAGTAAAAAAACCATTGGGCATGCGCGAAACTAACACCGATTGACACAGGTAAAACCCCGAGAATAATGGTCCGATTTCGATGAAATTTGCACGGATTATGCGGGTTAGCTCCTAGACTGTCCCCTATAATTTTCAATACCGTCGAATTAACAGTAGTCTGTGCACATGCGCGAGCGTGAATTTCTCATAACGTCGATTTCTCATCATCTGTTGGTCCGACGATTTCGTTCAAACTCGGAAGGTGATTTGGTAAATGTTCTAGAAAAATGCCATATAAATTATATAGCGATTGGTAAAGTAATAATTTTGTTCTAGAACCAAAAATTTCAACCATGTATCATGTTTTCTCCTCGATATTGATTCGAAATTCTCCACTATATGTTTCGTGCGCGGATGAATCGACGCTCGGAATCGACGCTCGAAATTTCGTACGTCTCTCCACTATGTATTGCGCGGAAAAAAATTGACGCGCAAAAATTGCTAGGACCCCAGGGCTAAAACATGATACATGTTAATAACTATTGCGCATGCGCGGAACTAATACCGATTGACTCAGGCAAAACTCCGAGACTAATGGAACGATTTTGATGACATTTTCAGGAATCGTGTGTAATAGCTTGTAGACGGTATACAAACTAGTTTTGGGATTCTTACTGGATGAATCCACTACTCTGCTGGGTTTATTCTCCCTAGTTCAATACTCAGTTGAGTGTTCTCACAAATGGTTTACTCTAGGTAATGTAGTTACCAGGGAAGCCAATGGCATATCCATTTACTTTGTATGTTTGAACAGTAAACACAACTCTTGATAATTATTTTTGTCATCCAATGAAATAATAAATACCTACCTATTATGATGAAGTACGCTAAAAACGCTTTAAATTATTTATTACACCAAGTTTAAATTTAAAAAATTCCCTGATATTTGGTGGTTTTTGCTAATTTTTTTTATTTATTTATTTATTTTTATTTTTTTTACGCATTTATTTAGATAGGTATTGCAATACAAAAAAAAAAGTTACACAAATCAGGAAATGCTACTCCCCACTATAAGTCGTAGACTTGTGCTTTGGGGAGGAGTAATACATAATCAGCACACTCATTCAATAATCATCTTGTAAGTAAATATAGGTAAATTAGAATCAATAGGTATACATCGGGAAAATCAGAATACATAGGAATTATTTAGTTACCATCTTGAAGTTGTATTATTATCTAATGGGTCTCAGATTGCCTCATTATTATAGGTAGGTATGTTTTTTCAGTTCTTTTTTGAACTTTTCAATTTTAGAAATACAGCGGAGCTCATGGGGTAGGGCATTGAACAGTTTTGCTCCCCGGTAATCATATGCCCGTTGGCCATGGTGAGTCCTACGGAAAGGCAGTTTAGAAAGAAATTGTCCACAAGTTCTTGTTTTTTCCTCATCTAAAAATTTCAGGTGGTTGCTATGTAAATGCTTATATATTTTAATTATAGTTATCTTGTCAATTAGCTCTCCCAATTTGAGTACTGCGAACTCTTTAAAGAGAGCTTCTGTAGAATATCTTGTCCTTTTTTGACATTTTATGTCTTTGCTATGGCACATAAACTAAAAAAACGTCACGGAAAATTGCTCACGAAAATATTTTGATGATTTCCGCTTACAACTGAGTCGTTGCTAGGGAAATGGTACTTCGTCGTTTTTCATCCCACAAAATTCGTTGACCATTCGTTCGAAAGCTCTCGATTTATCCAACCATATTATGTTAACTACTGCGAAGTGCGTGGCCAACAAGCTGAGTTATGAGCATGGTTATTTGAATAATTGTGTACACTCAGGTGATCATTCTCAATAATTGATATTGTGAACATGATTGCCACCGCTTGCTAATTTCTGATGATTTCATTGAGCTGGTGTTTCGATGATTTGATTCATAGCAGGTGATCCAAATATTGCGAGAACGGTTTGATTTGTGAAGCGGTGGTTAAATCATTTTAATAGGTAATTTCTATGCTTTACACTCTAGGAAGCTGTAATTTCGTATGTAGCCTCTTTAGGACATTTACTTGACGATGCCCAGGTTCCAGATCAGATGAGTGGGTCTTAAAGCTAATTTCTAGGTTTTACAACAGTCTAGGAAGCCGTAATTTCGTACGTAGTCTCTTTAGCATATTTACGTGACGATGCCTAGGGTCCGGATCAGCTGAGTGGCTCTTAGAGCTTGCATACGAGTCTGCAACACATACTTGTCTTCAACTAAACACATAAAATGTCCCAATGTGTTGCAGACTCGTATGCAAGCGTTTATAATCTAAATTTCTGTCAAAGCTCTACCTAGTCCTTGAGGTTGAATTTCCTTGACGTGAATGCGGCGGCGGCTGCGGTTTTTAGCTTTTATTTTGCAATGTACAAAAACGGATACTATTTTTTCATATATATATATATATATATATATATATAATTCATTTTAAAAAACTCCATTTTATTGCGTGAATACATTTTGTAGCATTGAACTTGATGACAAGTTTACTCAAGGTCATTAAATTTTTAAAAACGTGCAAAAAGAAAAACAAAAAACGCTGCAAATTATTTCACAAAGGTTTATTATTTTTTCAATTGAGTATGATCGTAGTTTTAGTTGGCTTGCGTACGTCATAAGGCCCGTCCAGACTCCTCGGCGTGTCCTATTTCGAGTTGCCACAACCTATAGGTACTTCTATAATTATATACGCATGTTTATATTTCTCGATTTGAGCTCCTATCTATTCAAATAATTATTGCCTTAATAATATCATTATCTAAGTACGTACGAAAAGTCGAGAGGATATGTTATTAAATATGCTTTGGCAAAGCATTGGCCGTATGGCATCAGTGCTGCAAGCTGCATTCGCCTGTGATTTTCAGATATACTTTGAATTTTATTGTTTACTTTTGACATGTTTCTCGTTCTGGAATGTTCTTTTGAGCATTATTGCGTTCAGTTACGTTTCGATTATCACCCAGTGCAGTTCAAAGCTGTTTTGAACTATGGGCACTTTTGTCGACCTGGACTTACTGCGAAATTCATTGGAGTAAGTATTCATTTTATTTTTTTTCGATATTGTTTTTCTTGTAAGATGTTCTTGAGATGTTTATACACAAGTGGTAATGACTTTCGTCAAGTACGTGGTGTTCCTGTACTCTAGAGAAGTGAATTTATTCGTGCGATGCCATATGGCTTCGCTGGGCACTTGCAGGCCTATTTGTTGTTTACTTCATCACTTCCTTCTCCTTTGAGATTGTTTAGTCTAATTAAAATTTTTTCATTACAGACCCGGCTTTTCAGTTCAAGATGGTGCCTCAATTCCCCTGATGGCTACCTAGTCAATTATGATGTTTACCAAGGGAAATTTCAAGTTCTAGATGCAGGCCATTTGACTCTTTTTGGAAAAGCTGCGGCTCCTCTCCCAAAATTGTTAGCAGAACTGCCATAAAATAAGTGCAATCGCCTATACAACCTTTTTCTTGATAATTTATCCTGTGGGCCAAGTTTGTTCTGCTATTTGAGGGAACACGGTTATTCTGTGACGGGTACGTTTCGTGAGAACAGGATCCGAAAAACTTCGGATGACATTTCAGCAAATAAATCAACTGCAAAGACCTCAAATTCGAAGGAATGAAAGCAGCAAAGCGAAGCCACAGAAGCGATCTAAGCAGACCAGAAGACCTTCCCAAGCAAAACTGATTTTGAAAAAAAAAAAAAAAAAAAAAAACGACAGGAGCAACTGCATCTGCCATGGAGTGGAATGATGGAAAATGAAAAAAGAAACCATCAAGATGACGCAACTTCAATTCAGGCGAGAATTAGCAGAAACATATCTCACAAGATATGCTGTTTCCCGAAAAAAACCCAGGACCTTCTGGAAGATTCATTTCATCATTGCGAGTACTTGACGACGGTTCGGAGCATTGTGTTATCCATACGTCGGAGAAAATACTGAAGAGATGGGCTGGTTCCAATTTCCAATCACAGATCAGAACCAAGTGTCAGAAATGTAAAGTAGGATTATGTATTGATTGTTTTATGCTGTTCCACTCTAAGTTGTAACTGAACTTGTAATACGAATTGTACCTAATTGGCTGTTCAATGTTGGCACTATTGGGCTTCAAATGTCAGTATAAATAAACGGTTCGTAAAATCCATGAATTTGTAATTATGTGCAATCAGATCCCTGAATTTAACGGAATTAGCATTGTAAACCTATGTTTTTACGTCTCCACGTTCATTCCATCACCACATGTCGTAAGTGCCCACCGTCGCCATATGGCACACCCGAATTACGCTAAATTGGGTAAGATTAGAATTTTTTAAACATTTTTCCCATGTTCCTGGGATTCAATTGAACTGTCTCAAATTTTCATTGAAAAATTCGAACATAAAAAGATACAGACGCTGATTGGTTAAATGGCTTCTGCATTAATAGCTAAGTGCAACATAGGTACCAACATAGGTCCCTGGTGGGTGGCCTTTGTCTCCCCCCAAACTCTACAGGACTCCAGGAATCCAGGAGAGGGACTCTGTCCTGGAGGCCTCTCGCATGGGGGTCCCTTCTCCAGAACAGATCCTCCTCCACCTCACTTCCCTGACCCGAAGGATCGGCCCCTTCTTTCCTGGCGAAGGCCCCTTCTCCAGGACAGGCCCGCTTGCCTCACCGTTCTGCCCCTCTCTCACCCCGTCCCGTTAGTGTCAGTTCGAACGCGGCTTTGATTTCGTTCCCGTAAGAAAAAAATATCAAAACAAAAGAAACTTTTTTTGTGTGAAACAATGAAGTCGCATCTGCTCCTCATCACCGCTGCGTTCACATTCGCCGAAGGTAATCCAAAAAATATCAAATTTTCACCCATCACATAAACTATATGACGTCATTATGGACAACCCCAGTGACATTACGCTCGTCCCATATGATTTCATTCGCCCAATGACCTTGGGAGCGGAGCCTTCGGTGGCCAACCAGAACCTTCTCTTCCAGTTTCACCATTCAACTGAATCCTAAAAGTCATGCAGCATCACCATATGAGCAAATTCCCGTGAATTGTCTTATATTTATGTAGAATTTAGGCATTATGAGTACAAAGTGACTGTCAACTACTAATTTATGGCAAAACCCTTGCTCAAACACAATTTTAGCGAATTTTCTTAGAAAATAAAGCTATTGCAATGGCTCCAAAAATTTTAAAATAAAAATTTTCAAAAATTGTCTTCATCGAAATCTGTTTTGAGGCATTCTGAAATGATTCCTGGATTTTAACGCTTTTTTATATGTATATATATATGTATAAGTATATATACATATATACTTATGTATACATATATGTATAAGTATATATATATATAAATATATACTTATACATACATATATGTATAAGTATATATATGTATGTGTCATTCCAGACGATAACTCTCGATAGAATTGAGATAAAAACTTCGTTCTTTCGCCAAAAAATCAAGCATTTCAAAAGAAAGGATGAGTTCGTTGGACAAAACTTTTTGAGCACATTAAATTGGTCAAATTTCAAAAAACGTACTTAAAAAATCACTAAAAAAGGCAAAAAACCGCTAAAAATTAACAAATTTCTATTTTTTAGCAGAATGCTACTCGAAAAAAATTAATCAAACATGAACTAGGACATTTAAAAATTTAAGCACAAAATAGTACTGAAAAATGTACTTAAATTTCATTAAAATAAGCTAAAAATCGATAGGAACTCTTGAAAAAAATTGTAAAAATCCACAAAATCGTTTGTTCATTGGAATATTACTGAAAAAAAGTTAGTTTGCTATAAAATGTATAATAAAATTTTCATTTGTCCCCAAAGTGCTCAAATTTCAACAGAATTTAACATAAATGTAATACGACCATTTATGAAAATTCGCTCATACGATCATGCTGCATGACTGTTTGAATTATAGTAGGTAATTACATAGTATTTTTTGCAGTTTTTATCGATTTAGTAGTAATTAGGTACTTCATGATGATATTATAGTGCATTTTCTGCAAAATTTTCCTACAGTTATAGTTCTTAGCTGATGAACTTTTTTGTGTGTGATATTTCTTATGGAAATATAAATTTAACTATTTTCAGCCGTTTTTTAATAATTTTTTAATGATTTTTTTGCGATTTTATTTTTATTTTGTCAATTTATTGTGCTCAAAAAGTGCAGTCAAACAAACTCATCCTTTCCTATGGAATGCTTGAAATTTGGCAAAAGAACGAATCTTTGGTCTCAATCCTACGGAGAGTCATGCAGTATCACCATATGAGCAAATTCCCGTGAATTGTCTTATATTTATGTAGAATTTAGGCATTATGAGTACAAAGTGACTGTCAACTGCTAATTTATGGCAAAACCCTTGCTCAAACACAAATTTTGAATTTCTAGTAGGTAAGGACATAGTATTTTTTGCAGTTTTTGTCGATTTAGTAGTAAGCAGGTACTTAATGATGATATTTGAGTGCATTTTTTGCATAATTTTCTTACTGATATAGTTCTTAGATGATGAACTTTTTTGTGTGTGATATTCCTCATGGAAATATAAATTGTAACTGCCAATTTATTGTGCTCAAAAAGGGCAGTCTAACAAACTCGTCCTTTCCTATAGAATGCTTGAAATTTGGCAAAAGAACGGATCTTTGGTCTCAATCGTACGGAGAGTCATGCAGTAGCTATCACCTCATGAGCAAATTTCCGTGAATTATCTTATATTTATTTAGAATTTAGGCAATATGAGTACAAAATGACTGTCAACTACCAATTTATAGCAAAACCCTTGCTCAAACACAATTTTAGCAAATTTTCTTAGAAAATAAAGCTATTGCAATGGCTCCAAAAATTTTAAAATAAAAATTTTCAAAAATTGTCTTCATCGAAATCTGTTTTGAGGCATTCTGAAATTATTCCTGGATTTTAACGCTTTTTTATATGTATATATATATATATATATATATATATATATATATATATAAATATATACTTATACATACATATATGTATAAGTATATATATGTATGTGTCATTCCAGACGATAACTCTCGATAGAATTGAGATAAAAACTTCGTTCTTTCGCCAAAAAATCAAGCATTTCAAAAGAAAGGATGAGTTCGTTGGACAACACTTTTTGAGCACATTAAATTGGTCAAATTTCAAAAAATGTACTTAAAAAATCACTAAAAACGGCAAAAAACCGCTAAAAATTAACAAATTTCTATTTTTTAGCAGAATGCTACTCGAAAAAAATTAATCAAACATGAACTAGGACATTTAAAAATTTAAGCACAAAATAGTACTGAAAAATGTACTTAAATTTCATTAAAATAAGCTAAAAATCGATAGGAACTCTTGAAAAAAATTGTAAAAATCCACAAAATCGTTTGTTCATTGGAATATTACTGAAAAAAAGTTAGTTTGCTATAAAATGTATAATAAAATTTTTATTTGTCCCCAAAGTGCTCAAATTTCAACAGAATTTAACATAAATGTAATACGACCATTTATGAAAATTCGCTCATACGATCATGCTGCATGACTGTTTGAATTATAGTAGGTAATTACATAGTATTTTTGCAGTTTTTATCGATTTAGTAGTAATTAGGTACTTCATGATGATATTATAGTGCATTTTCTGCAAAATTTTCCTACAGTTATAGTTCTTAGCTGATGAACTTTTTTGTGTGTGATATTTCTTATGGAAATATAAATTTAACTATTTTCAGCCGTTTTTTAATAATTTTTTAATGATTTTTTTTGCGATTTTATTTTTATTTTGTCAATTTATTACGCTCAAAAAGTGCAGTCAAACAAACTCATCCTTTCCTATGGAATGCTTGAAATTTGGCAAAAGAACGAATCTTTGGTCTCAATCCTACGGAGAGTCATGCAGTATCACCATATGAGCTAATTTCCGGTGAATTGTCTTATATTTATGTAGAATTTAGGCATTATGAGTACAAAGTGACTGTCAACAACCAATTTATGGCAAAACTCTTGCTCAAACACAGATTTTGAATTCTAGTAGGTAAATAAATTGTATTTTTTGCAGTTTTTGTCGATTTAGTAGTAAGCAGGTACTTAATGATGATATTTGAGTGCATTTTTTGCATAATTTTCTTACTGATATAGTTCTTAGATGATGAACTTTTTTGTGTGTGATATTCCTCATGGAAATATAAATTGTAACTGCCAATTTATTGTGCTCAAAAAGGGCAGTCTAACAAACTCGTCCTTTCCTATAGAATGCTTGAAATTTGGCAAAAGAACGGATCTTTGGTCTCAATCGTACGGAGAGTCATGCAGTAGCTATCACCTCATGAGCAAATTTCCGTGAATTATCTTATATTTATGTAGAATTTAGGTATTATGAGTACAAAGTGACTGTCAACTACCAATTCGTGGCAAAATCTTTGCTCAAACGTAAAGATTGAATTTTTAGTAGGAAAGTACATAGAATTTCTTGCAGTTTTTAATGATTTAGCAGTAGGTACTTCTTGATGATATTTTAGTTCATTTTCTGCAAAACTTTCCTACAGTTATAGTTCTTAGCTGATGAACTTTTTTGTGTGTAATATTCCTCATAGAAATATAAATGTAACGATTTTCAGCCGTTTTTTAACCATTTTTTAATGATTTTTTTGCGATTTTATTAAACTTTTATTTTGTCAATTTATTATGCTCAAAAAGTGCAGTCTAACAAACTCATCCTTCCCTATAGAATGCTTGAAATTTGGCAAAAGAACGGATATTTGGTCTCAATCCTACGGAGAGTTATCATCTAGAATGGCTGCAATGGTTGGGTCACACAAACACATACAGTGTTAAAAAACTTTGAAAAAATGCTCATTTAAAGCAAAACTCTGAACGTTCATCCGTGAAATAAATGACAGTTTGCGTACGAGCCCGCAACCCTGAGACACATTTTCATGTTTCGTTTACCACATTCGTCTTAGTAGTAAGCAAGCTGGTTGAAATTTGAATTTCACAGGGTGAACATGAGAGAATTAAGCTCACTCAGCTGATCAGGAAAGAGCCCATCATTCCAATCGTCTCTTAATGTCCCAAAGAGCCATCCGGTCGAATTTCAACTTCCTTGGGTGAACAGGAGAGATTTTAGCTGACTCAGCTGATTGGGAAAGATCCAATAATTTCAATTGTCTCTTAGTGTCTCAGAGAGTCACCCTATCAAATCTCAACTTCCTAGAATGAACAGGAGACAATGTAGCTCACTCAGCTGAATAGAAATGAGCCAATCATTTCAATTTACTCATAATTTCAGCTTCAGAGATTAAATACGATCGAAATGATCAGCTTTAGGAGCCCATCAGCTGATCAGAGGTGCATTGTCTAGTACCTACTGCTTACAAGTACGTACTACGCAATAGTATACCTACCATGTTGCTCACTCAGCTGATTGGGAAAGATCCAATTATTTCAATCGTCTCTTAGTGTCTCAGTGAGTCTCCCTATCAAATCTCAACTTCCTAGGATGAACAGGAGACAATTTAGCTTACTCGGCTGAGTAGAAATAAGAGAATCGTTTCAATCGTCTCATAATTTCAGCTTCAGAGATTAAAAACGATAGAAATCATCAGCTTTAGGAGCCCATCAGCTGATCAGAGGTCTATGTATTGTCTAGTAGGTACCTACTGCTTACAAGTACCTACTACGCAATAGTATAACTACCATGTGCCTTGTCCCAGAGAGTCACCCTGTCAAATTTTAACTTCCTTGGGTGAACAGAAGAGAAATTGGCTCACTCAGCTGAACAGGAAAGAACCCATCATTCCAACCTTTAATATCCCAAAGAGTCTCCATATCAAATTTCAACTTCGTAGGATGAACAGGAAAGAATTTAGCTCACTCAGCTGATCAGAAAATCATCAATTGGAGTTAATTTAGTATGAGTTTTTAGGGGGGGGGGGGGGGCTAGTAAGCTAAAGGGTAAAACTCGGTTATAACGTAGTTGGGGAGATATGCAAGCGTTAACACCATTCAGTGTAAAAAAAGACAGAAAAAAAGCATTCATAATTTTGCACGGAAACTCTCGATTTCATTGGAAAAAAAAGTCCAGCCATGCAGCATGACCCCATGAGCGAATTTTTGAAGAAATCTTCGATTATTTTGATTTTTGACTGATTTTTCAACTTTGAAATTTTTGAAAACTTGATACATATTCTTATAGGAAATTTTACGCTGATTCCGAATATACCACATTTGTTGTGCGAAAAAAGATATTTCGCACAACAAATCGCAAAAAACAGGATATTTTGAAATTTTTTACAACATTTTTGAAAATTTCAACCCGAAGATGTAATCCGATCATGCTGGTCAACGAACTTGAACTTTCGTTTTGTGTCCTTAACAATTTAAAATTTGTTTGAAGTTTCTAGCACAATTCTACGGACAGTTATCGTCTGGAATGACACATACATACATATATATATATACATACATGCATAAAAAAATGCGTTAAACTTCAGAATATGATTCAGAATAGCCTGAAACGGATTTCTGCATACAATTTTTTCAAAAAATCACATTCTGCAAAATTTGAGGCGAGAGCAATAGTTTAATTTTCTTCAAAAATTCGCTAACAATGTTTTTCCAACATTAAAACATAGATTTCTCCTCTAATTAGCAAAGTAAAAGTAAAATTTACAACGCCGTTGGAAAAGGTGAGATTTTGGCTTTGGGACGTGACGTGTTGACATTTAAAGGTGGTGATCGCCTTCTTGCAAAAATCACACTTTTGCAATCGAAACTATGATCGTCAACTCACACTGGGACTCCAAAATTACTGCCAAGTTGGGAGGGAAGTGTAGCTTTCTCAAATCAAAACGGAAGTTAGAGAAAAAACGTCCATTTCCACAAAAGATAAAGAGTTACAATGTTAAATCGATTCGGTAAAACAGGTAGGAAATTCAGGAAAAGAATAGACGAGTATCAGGAGGATTTCAAGGAAAATAAGGGTAAGTCTACATTTGCGAAACATCTTAAGGAATCCAATCATAGTTACAATTTTGATTTGACAGATAGACAGTTTGTAGAATTTCTTCATTTTTGTGGTTTGTTGAATGTACTTTAAAAATTCGAAATTATCAAAAGTGACAGATCTGATAAATGTTTGAATGAGGATATACCTCAATATATTTCACCACTGATAAGTCCATTTCTGTAAAGCTTGGAATTATCCCTTCACACTGTTGAAACCAGTAATTCCTCCCCTCCTTTCACTTCATCTGATTAGCTATAATTCCCCTTCACAATGCTTGCACTTAATTGGGTATACCTCCTGCCCCCCTTTCCTTTCCCTTGACCAATGGGATTCAATCTCCCTTCACCTGAGAATATAAAAGCTGTGCCTTTTAATGTGTCTTCAGTTATTGTTTGTTACTGATGATGAACTAACCGTCGAAATCGATTTAACATTGTAACTCTTTATTTTTCGTGGAAATAGACAACGTTTTTTCACTAACTTCCGTTTTGAATTGGGTTTCCACAACTTCGTGACTTGGAGAAAGGTTAGAAACTAGTTTTCAACTTCATCGTGTTCACAAAATTCTAGATAAGAGGGAAGTTATTTCATAAGTATGCAAATCCGTGGGCAGGCCCATTTAAAAACTATGTAGAAGTCTTGTTCCTAGAGATACTAGCGCTGCCAAGCGGCATTTCAAGTGAACCTGGGGAGTTTCCTCACTTTCTCTTCTATTCGTTACGCTACAACACTATTAACTATGGAAATGTTTTCTAGGAGCCTTTAACAGATGCTTCGTGTGCCGGTCACGAGGAGATCTAGGGAGCTGCAAGGACCCCTTCACATACACCAATGCATCGGCTCTCCCAGAAGAACACGGAGTTCAGACTCAACCCTGCACGTCCGGCTGGTGTGGGAAAATCCTCGACAGAGGGGCGAATTCATTCAAAGATGAAGGTGAGACCAACTATCACTATTTATTGTATAAATATTATTTTTTGGTACCTATGAGGGGTCTGTTTCCCCTTCCACCTCACCAAAAACGAGGTTCATTGTATAGAGCAATTCCTTGTTTTCCAACCTATAAGAGGGCTTCTGAAGCGTAGGTAGGTGATTTACTTTATACAGGTACCTAATTAATTATCAGTTGGAGGGTAAGCTCGTTTTAAATACCAGGAAAGTGTAAGGGTTGCGTTTAATTTAATTAATTTCTCTTCTCAGGCACCTACACCTATGCAGATATATTTAGGTAGGTACCTAATGCATATGTAATAGACTTCGTTTAACAACTTATTATAAACAGGCGTTCTGCGTAGAAAGGCTATCTGGTATAGAAATAATAAACCTTCAAGTAATAATTTGCAGCGCTTTTTATTCACTTTTCGGATTTTAAGCATCTTAATACGATTAAAACGCTTCATTATTGAAAATAGTAAACCAAAAATGTTGAAGACCAGAAATACGAGTACACATACATTTTCATTACCAGTAATCCTACCATCTAGGTAATACTAATATACTTACCTAGGTATAGATAAGTAATAATATACGTGCACTGGCAGTAAGTTACAAAAGAAAAGCCAACGACTTGCCTCTTGCGTGTGATGGTTGTGGCACCAGGCTGTTCACCATCGAACATGCCCTCATCTGCAAAATGGGTGGGCTGGTTACACGAAGACACAATGAGGTTAGAGATCTGTTAGGGGAAATTGTACAAAGGAACCTATAATAACCTAAATGAGTGACCAAGCTCCAGGTCTAAGAGGCGATTTGGCGTGCAGGAAGGGAGGTGTTATTTGATGTACTTGTCAATGACACCGACGCTCCCTCTTATGGTTCCCGACCTGTTGCCGCAATATTCTCGACAGCAATAGAAGAGAAAAAGCGTAAATATATGGTCGTGTTGAGGCCTGACGAGCAATATTTACGCCTCTCATCTGTTCAGTAGATGGTCATTTTGCCCCCCAGCTGTCGAATTTCCTAAAAGTCATGGCGGTAAAGCTAAGCGACATGGGGAAATGGGAGTAGTGCGTGGGTGGCTGAGGGCCAGAGTGGCCTTTGCCAATTTGAGGGCTTCAAGCATGTGTCTCCGAGGAGCGAGAAAGAGGTGGCGGAGCGGTGAAGAGTTGATTGGATTTCAGGATGAAGCAGCAGCTAGAATAAATTAAGAAGACGTTTCACCCTGTTACCTCCATGCAGCCACCTCCATACAGGCCACTGCGTCTGCTAGAGACGTGCACTTGGACCGAAGGACTTCTCGTGCAACATTCTCAGGTAGACCCCTAGCAAAGTATTCCCTCCCCAATTCGTCAACTACCTCACTTGTTGGGTGGTAGGCCTTCATCAGGATGCCGGACGGCCAACCCAAACCCCACACCTCCGGGTTCGCCGATGAAATAGGACCAGTTTATAGGCACGAAATTCTGAGAGTCACATATCTCAAACATGTCTTATGGTAACATGAATAAAACCTTGATTTGTTAAAAAAAAAAAGGTAAGTACTAATATACTTCTTCACTTATGATTCATAGGTACCTAATACACAATCATCATTTCAGAATATGGTGCTGCGACAGAAAGACTGTGCATGCAGAGAGGTCCAAACGACAATGAAGAACGATGCGCACAAACAACTTGGGGTCACGCTAAAGTTTACATGTGCTTCTGCCAGGGGGATCTCTGTAATGGATCGAGCTACATTGGGCCTTCAGTTCCCATCATCCTAACCTCAATCATGACGGCAATTGCCCACAGACTATACGTACTATCCTAAGTCAAGCTATTTCCAGACTATAAAAAAAAAACCCAAACGTACTATCCTAAGTCGAGCTATTTCAAGGCTGAACTAAGTAATGCAGTTTGAAACAAATTAAACTGGGTTTCAATTTCATGTCAAGAATCAATCGCTGATTCGATTGCATTGGGAATCAAAATCAAGTAAGTACTTGGATCTATTTTTGGAAATTTAACAGGAGAGCAGAAAACCGAAAAACTCATTTCATGAATAAACAAACATTTTTCAGGGTCATCATGTGCATTCCTTCAGACACTAAGCACATTGATACCGTTGTTGTTCTGGATTGCTTACGTTAGCAGAAAAGGCGTTTCCTCTGTTTCTCTTTTATGTTCATCAATTTCATTCTCAGTTATTTGACACTGACCCTTCAATGAAGTTAGCAAATTTTCTTCGACAATGTACTTATTTTTTTAATGAAAGATACCATTTCATTTTAAAATCAATCACAAAAACTCAAAATCGCTACTCCATCTTCAGACTGAACTCGATTTTGATTGCTTTAGGTGTGCAAGAGTAATTTCGAAGTAAATTTTTCTAATGATCTGAATAGTTTTGAAGCAAAAGCTTGAACTATGTGAAAAGGGCTGCTAAGACTAGCAAAATTCATCAAACAAGTCATTAAAAAATATAAATTTGGATCTACTTAACTGGCATTGATTCCCACTGCCTTGTGTATACTTACCATTTTATTAAAGACAATAATTTTGTTAAGTGATTAGAGAGAAGAAGGAGAGAAATGAGTGGAGCAAAGATTCGATATACCTTTAGAGGATTCATTGATGCTTGTGTAAAATAAGCCTTGAAATTTTGTTACAGTTCTTATTATTGCGCTCGAACAATTCGGTGTCACGCTTAAGTCTGTAAGTGCTTCTATCAAGGGGGAGCTACATTGGCGTGTCAGTTCCCTCCTCATAACCTCAATCTTGTTGGCAACCACCCATGGGCTATAGGAAAACCCTTATTGCAGGCATTGAATGCGTTACTCCATTATTACCAGCCCAAACCTGGAACCACGTGATGTCAAACATATGACCATGATATAGGAGGCCTTGAGCCGACGTTACCTAATATTATAGCCGATACAATAGCACAATGCTCTTTTCTGTTGAGAAAATGTTAAAATGCAACCATTGAGAACGTAACAGTCCAGAATTATATTACTCCTGTGTATCTTAGAAGAACAAAGAGCACGAGATGATATGTTTATAGTCTATGAACAAATTTCAACGTACAACAATATATTTGTTAACATTAAAACCTTTTTTGCAGGCACTTAATGCTAAACTCTAGCGTTAATTTAATATTACTAGCCCGGACCTGGAACTATGTGATCACAAACCTATGACCACGATTACGATGGCCACGATTCGATATTATCCGGTTAAACTGTAGTCATTAAATTGAAGCAACATCGATTTTGTATTGAACACTTTTTTTCTGTTAAGAAATAGCTAAAATGCAACCCTTTAAAAGGGTACCAATCCTGAATTGTAGCATTAATGTGATTCAAAATTAAAGTAAAGAACTGGCGAATATTTACGGTTGTCTATGAACAATTTAAACATAATACAGCACATTATTCAGCATGAAAACCGTAGACTCTACTGATACTTCACTATCACCAGCCCAAATCTGAACCACATGATGTCAAACCTTCCAGTATGATTAAGAAGGCCATGATAAGATATTAGCCGGTTAAACAGTAGTACATAAAATAACATTGATTTAGTATTGAACGTTTGTATTTGAACGCTAAAATGTAACCCATTAGAGGATATGAGTCCAGAAACGTAGCATTAATGTGCTTCGAAATGAAGAATAAAGAACTGGTGAATATTTGTGATCATCTATGAACAATTTCAACAAATACAATACATTATATAGCATGAAAACGCTTTTTGCAGACACTGAATGGCACTCTCTCGCATTACCTTAATATTACAAGCCCGAACCTGATATTACGTGATATCAAACCTATAACCGTGAGCCAATGTTAGCTGGATCGACTATAGTCAATCCAGTAGAATATCGCTGATTTGGTATTGAACGCTTCGTTCTGTTCAGAAATTGCTAAAATGTAACCCTTGAGAATCAAACAGGAATAAAATACAGAAGAGCTTTTGACATTGTATAAGAACAAATTTCAATGTACACATTTGTTAATATCCTCCTAATTATATGCATCCTGGTAATTATATACATTTGTTAATATGAATTTGCAGACATGAATGCTGTACCTACTCTGCCCTTACTTTAATATTACCAGTCTGAACCTGGAATCACGCGATGACAAACCTATGACCATGCGTTAGAAGGCTCATGAGCCCATGTTAGGTGGTTCAACTATAGTCAATCCAAAATACCAATGCTGCTTTTGTATTGAATGCTTTTTATTTAAAGAAATTTCTGAAATCTAACCCTTTAGTTTAGAGGGTATTAGTCCACAATCGCTGCATTAATATTGTCGCTGCTATAAAATATTTTCTTTCTTTCTCAATGCCAATCGAAGAAGAACAAAAAACTAGGTAAATATCCACGATTATCTTTTTCCAATATTAACAAACTACAATACAGTTTTCAGCATGAAACCCCATTATGCTGGCATTGAATGCTACAATCTCGTGTTACCAAATTTAACAATAACGGCCCAAATCTGGCACCATGTAAAATGAAACTTCCAGTATTAGTCTTTTGTGGACGCAAGGTTGTCAAGGTGAATTGTGAATGTGTCACATGCCAGCCGCCATTTGCTAACTAGGAAAAAGAAAACTGTGCTGCAGCAGCAGCATCAAGGATATGGGTGCATCCCATTAACAGCACGCGGGGCCTGTACGGCGAATTTTCAACTTTGATGCCCGAATTGGCAGAAGACGAAGAGCGTTTCGTCATGTATTTCCACATGACGAAAAATGAGTTCTATCATTTGTTGAAATTAGTTGGTCCGAAAATTGAGAAACGCTCGACTCAACTACGAGAGAGCATACCAGTGGAGATCAGACTGGCAGTTTGCTTGAGGTGAGTACAAACTGATAACTTAATTATCTAGACGACCTGACGCCGGCTGATGTCTTCACACGCCTGACGAAAATCCAAATCTTCTGACTTTGTCTTGACGCGTAGATGGCGTTATAAGGCGTAGGATACGCTAGACGGCATCATCCTACGCATTACCACGTCACGTCTGAGCAATCTGTTGGTGATCGTCCGAATCCTTTGTTTACATTTTGTCTTCACACGTGGTCCCCCGTCATACTACGCCATCCCGCGTCAATTCTGATGATGAGTTAGCCTGTACATCATGGTATTTACATCGATGTTGGAATTTTTGAACACTCTTACAAATATTGTTTGTGATCCAAATTGAGTCAAATTTTTGAAATTTCCCGGACTGATTTGTAATCTTGATGAATGGCTGGACCCTATGATCAAGTCAATTTTTTCGTAACTCTTCTAAAATTATTACTATTTTACTCTTAAAAATGGTTGAAGCATTTCATTGCCTAAGTATCTCAGATGGGTAAATACCGCCCAGAAATTACTTATAAGTTCGCAGGAATAAGTAATTGAGGATAAAAGCGGCGGCATGTCTCACATGCCATACGTCTAAATCGAGCTGACAACAAGTGCATGTCACACATGCCATACGTCCACTAGCCATTCAACCTCGTCAACGGATGACGTCCAGACTAACAATGGTCGTCTGGCATGTCACACATGCCATACATCCGCGAAAGGCTAGGGCATGCATTCTTTTTCCATGGTAGGTACTCTAGGGAAAACGCATCCCATCAGAATGCGCTGTATTTTCAATTCTCCATGATTTCTATACACATACCTTCAAAATTCATCCGAAAATGCAGAAAATCTGCTCAATTTGATATGCCTTTCAATATGTGCATTATACAATCCTGCTACTGTAAAAACAAACTTCGTTTGTTAAAGGTTAATAAGCCAATGTACATCCTGTCATCTTTGTAAATATCAAACTACGCATAATAAATGTAGGTAGGCACCTATGTTTGTACTGAGTTACGATTCAAGGAAAACTTTAATTATCTACCTGTGATTGTATCAATAATGAATTGTATGTGAGTGCCTTAGGACTAAAATTTGTACTTGACGATTCTTCTGGCTTATTGGTTACTACAATAGAAAAATCCAGTCATGCAATAAACTAATCTTTAAGAATTTGTTTTTACTGGTTCTCCCCCTCACACACGTACGATATACATAATTCTTTATGGAATGGAGAAGACTGACATAAAGAAGGAAGTTTCGTTGGTATTGATTGAAGTCCAATCACAACCTGGCCATGTTATGTAATTGCCTGCCAAGCGGTGAAAAACGGATTCTAAAAAAGAAGGCAAAAAACACTGAGAGCCCAAAATTATTAAGTACAACTTATGTACTTTCACAGAAACTCAATACAAAATAAGATGGGTGTTTTTTGTTAAAGTGATAGCTGGAAAATAAAGGGGGGAATCAAAAATTAATAAAAAAATATTAAAAACTATGTTCTTGAGTGCGTAATTATTACTTGAATTAAAGAACAAGTATCATAGGCGATTGCCAGAGTAATTTAATTACCAATCGATCAAAATTTGAAAGAATAAATTATTGTTGCGAGTTGTTGCAGGCGTTCTCTTTGAAAAAAAAAACTGGCCCGGGGAAATTGGCGAATTTTTATCTTGGAAATTGGTATCTGTAGCAGACAAGGCGTCATCCTGACTTTCACAGCCTGCTACTTCTGGTGGACTATTTGTAAGTCAGATAGGGCAGATGGGGTAAATGGAAACAGGTTATGTCTTGCTTATAGACGCAAACGAAGTCAAAATTTCCAAGTCCATCAGCTCAGAAGAAGTCAGTTATCGAGGAGATCACATCAAATTGGAATTCGCTCAAGAACTGAAGCCAAATCTGAATGAGAAACACCAAAATTTTGCTGCTAATCACTCCCACCCCAACTCTACCCAAATTCCAGGTTGTGGTTGAAGAGGTTTTGAGGTGCGGAATAGACAATACGTTCCAAAATCTAATACTAATTATTGTATTTACACAGAAAACCAACACAAAAAAATGGGTGTATTTGTTTCAATGATATCATGGATTGTAAAGGGCGAAATCACAAAAATTAATGACAAATATAAAACATTACGTTCATGAGTGCATAGTTATTGTACTTGAATTGAAGCACGATTATACTGAGCAATCACCAGATTAATTTAATTACAAACCAATCAAAATTCGGGAGAATAAATTATTGTTGTGGGTTGTTGCAGGCGTTCTCTTCAGACACATTTGAGCTTGGAATTACTGACGAGCTTTCATTGTGGAGACCGGTGTCGGAACTTTCACAGGCTGCTGCTGCTGATGGGTCATTTGAAGGTTCCATTTGTTGGTTATCGTTGTCACGCATATTGTGACGAGAAAATTGTCGAGACAGTTGTCGGCTGTGTTTTTTATGGTGGTGGTGGTGGTGGTGGTGATGATGATGGTGGTGATGGTGGGGTTTATGTTCATCTCCTTCAGTGTCGTGAGATAACAATTTTCGTTGGTAAACGGCGCTTTTCCTGCCGTGTGGGAAGTGATGTCCGTGTTGGTCTTCATAATCGTCCTCAGGGTCTTGGTCTTTGTCATCAAACGCTACGTGTTCAAAACTTTTTGGATGAAAAACCGCGCTTCTCCTGCCGTGCTCGATGTGATGAGTGGCTTTAGGTACATTCTCAATCGAAGGAGAAGCTACATCTCTTGAATCATCGATGTCATCCTGAGACTCCACATTGTCATTGAAAGCCACTCGTTCAAAAGTTTTTGGGTGAAAAACCGCGCTTCTTCTGCCATGTTCGATGTGGTGGGTCGCTGTGGGAAGTTCTCCAACCGTTGGAGAAGCACCATCTCTCGAATCTTCGACGTGACAATCGTTGTTATCATCAACATTGGAATTTGCACATTCATTTGAGCTGGTTGCGGCACTACATTCAGCAGACTCATAGACGCACTCATCTTTTGATTCCGGGACGAAATTTACAGGAGCGACTTTTAGATTGTAGTTTCCCACGTCAGCTGACTCCTCTGTGAAAATCAGGGAAATAATATAAATTTAAATGCTTGATATTGTAGAGATATTATGTCGAGTCGTAAAATTTTATATAACCAAGTCACAAAACAAGTCATACAACTCACAGGTTTAAAAAAAAATAAATAAATAAATCATGTATTATGACAGAGATCTCAAAATCAAATCATCAGAGATTATCTTGAAAGCCAACGCATCCAAGCCATGCAAATGGTGGAGTAGCGGGATACTAGGGTACAGCAATAATTGTGTTCGTTGCTCTCCAAAGAGCGCGAATTAAAGGCATGCAGTCTTGGATAGCAGCTCTTGGCAGAACGTTTGCTCAATTTATAGGAGAAATACTAGGCACCATAATATTATTTCTGAATACAGAACTTTACTTATAGATTTCTCTGAATGCGTCCGTTTTAATCCCAACGTAAATTTATTTCAAAACATCAAGGAACCAAATCAGTTTCATATCTAGCACAGGGGAGCCAAATCTGCATAGACCTACTTCCATTTATAATATACCAACATACCACACAGAATTAAGAAGAGTATTTTTTCTCTTTTTCTTTAAACTGCTTTCACTCTGTAGCCAAACGTCTCATTCAATTCAGAAAATCGAAAACTGAAGGAAACTATGCCTCAGATTCCCTGAGTACAATAACTTGAAAGTTCTGCAAATTATTACGCAAAGGTTTACTATTTATGTAGCAGATGGCCGTTCCACACAAATAAATGGTGTACCATAATTAAACCTAGAACATTACCTAAGCTACACAATGTGCCTCGTAAAGGGGTCCTGCCACTTTACAGCGCCAGAACCCCAACGCAATTTTGGTTATATCAAGATACGAAACCATTTCAAACCAAAACAAGTCATCATCCTCCCATGTAGAGGAGTTCCATGGGCTGTGAATTGATTTGAATCTATGTTTGTTTCATGCACATAAAGGGAGTCCTATTACAATAAATTAATGTAGTTCAGTAGGTCGAATAGTGTGAGCCCAAATTTGGCTCACAATCAAAAGGAAATTCGTCAGGTTCGTCAGCTTTCAAAGCCTGGGAAGTTGCAAGCTACAGCAGTCCTGCGGTCCCAGGAAACGAACGAATTTCCCAAATCAACATCATCAAAAAGTTCAGGTCGCCCGAAAAGCGAACACCACTGCAGATTTTAGTCCCCACTCAATCGCCGCTCAGACGTCTGGTATTGGTTCCCCAAAAAACGGAAAAACCAATCGAAACACACCCCCAGGGCGGTACCTTGCATATTGGATCGTCGCCATTCGTCAATACCATGGCAACCAAATTTAAATGGCATCCCTTGGAGGGCTGAACAAAATCCATGTAACGCGTCTGACGCATAAGTATGCGCAGGAAAATCCCCGGGACAATTTTGGAACTTCAAAGGAAAATCATTCTACCCAGTATCGCCTAAGAGACATCACCTGCCCCAAAAGCAGCCTGCCTTCTTGTGGTTTATTACTTGTGGTCATATGAACTATAAAGTTTACTGTGTAGAACAGACTTTGTAAACGTGTCAAGTTTAATAGACCCGGGTCAGAATCCTTTCGGTGTGCTAAGTCCCTTCACTGAAAGTATCAACGCCAACGATTGGAAGAAGACTTAGCCAACCTTCAAAATCCATCAACTGGCGGAGGACTCCCGATTTCAATTTCATCAACAGCGCAACATTACAAGAAATCTAAGGTTAGTTAATATGAATCCATGTGAGGTCCTGGGAATTAGGAAAAATTCTTAAGTTAAGGGTTTAGCTGGAAGAGAGTTTTAAAGTATCGGAGACGAATAACCAATCATATAAATCACCTTTACAGAACTGGAGTAGGCGCATTAATTTGGCTTACAAATTGGTAGAGGCAAAATACCACGCTTACAATTAGAAAATAAATCAGCCTCAGAAGACCCTCAACTGATAAGTGGACCTCATGCCTCGTAATCGTATTTCATAGGCGGTTCGATTCCAATTTCAGCACCATAGGTCAAGACAGAAGTCATCCTCTGAGGTACTTCAGCTGATCAGTGGAGCGTCGTACCTTTAAGTCCATTCTACTTGTCACGAAAGCGCTCCATTTCAAATCAATTCAAGTCGATTAGGAAAGAAATCAGTCTCAGAGGCATCTCAGCTGACCAGTTCGCCTCCATACCTTGTAATTTTACCTATTCTGAATGCTCCAGAAAAGCTATTTTTCAAACTTCATCGCCGTATGTTGATTTAAAAACAATTCGAGTCACGGGTTCACTACCGATTTGAGTGACCCAATCCCATAGTTGTGGGCAAAACGATGACTCTCTTAGGTACACCTACATAGATGTTTGCACCTACCGGGGGAAAATTAATGCAATTAAATAAAACATCTCCACTTTACAAGTCCTACTGATCTAAGTATATGGGACACAGACTTGAGTATGAGATGAAAATAAATCACCAACCTACGATTAAGAAATCCTTTTACAGGTGAGAAAAGTTAAAATAAACCCGGTTTCGTGAAAATTCCATCGGAATTTCATCAACTAGTACGACCGTTGGCATTTAAGTTACAAGGCGATTTTGGCAATGTTCCCCACCAGTTAAGATTTGCTCCCATGTTGCTGATTTCTTTTGTTTCTCCAACCAAAGTTCTAGCCTAGAGAGAGCAATCGAATGTATATACAGAGACCCGGTTGGTATCATCCAATTTTCTGAAGTCTCTACTTTTCAATATTTCAGCCCTTAATTACTAAACTATACGGTTGATCAACATTTATGCCGATGTTACAGGCACATTTGCGACTGATGAATGATTTTTAAGCAAAATTATATAAAGCGTCGGACAGCGGATTTTATTTATATTTCATTTTTTCAATTCGGTTTTTGGAATTAATTTACGCACCTTGAAACGTAAACCAACAATATTGAGGGGGGGGGGATTTACTTTTTTCTTGGTCGATTACAAAGGTTCATTATGGAAAGTTTTCGAGATCCCGTTTTCTTTAAACAAACATTATTTTTATTCACGATCCTGCAGCAGGAAGTGGGGAGTGCAACGAAGTTCCCCTCTTCACTCTCCTGCCTCAGAGTGCGTTCTCCATACACGATCCGTCATTCCCAGCTCAAACCGAAGGTTTCCCACCAGTATACGGTATTCTGAGGTAATCCTGTGTTGGCTGGTGATTAGAACATGGAAGGTCTTCCTGCAGCTCCACACACGCTCGGACCTAGCAGGTTGATAGGGTGGGGGACCCCAGACAGCAAGATGGTCCGATGGGAAACCCATCCGACGAGCTCTGCAGGACACCTGCAGCAGGAAGGCCTCCACACATATCCTGCACGCCTCCCGTGCAAGAAGAGAGGGAAGTTTTTGGTTCCCCTCACTCCCTGCAGCAGGATCATGAAGGGCCGCTTTACATGGATTTGGGGTTTAGACCACCTGTCTGTTAACCGCTCTGCCATTACCTTGAGACAGTTTACCATTTGAGGAGTGAAAGTTGCGTCTGTCGTGCAAACCATTGGAGTGAAGGGGGATCGTCTTTGTATACATGCGTTTTCTTTAATAGTTCAGCCCTTTAATTCTATCCTTTAGAGTTGATCAAAATCGATGCCGACCTTCCAGGACCAACTAGACTTCATAATGTGCTTTTTGACCCCAAGTTTCATAATCTTTGGCCAGATGATTCGGAGAAAAGAGCTGGAAGGCGTGCAGACGTTTTTTCTATCTTTCAACTCGAATTTTTTAATTCTATTCCCCTTGAAGCGTAAACCAACAAGTTTTAAGGGGGGGGGGGGGGGGGGGGGGGGGTTCATTAATTTTCTTGAATCACAAAGGTTAATAATTACTGAAAATAATAAACCAAAACTAAGTATATTTCACAAATAATTTAATTTTATTTTCATGCTTCTAAAAGCGAAAACTTTGTCGACTTACTCGATCCCTTTCTCTTCTGATTCTTTACAAAGCAGTTACCCATTAGATGCCCATTGTAATTTCCATCGTAAATGTTCCTTGGAATGAAATCAAAATTACGTTTGTTGGTCGAAAAATGCGGTTTTTTGTTGATGTTGAGAATGACATGCTTGATCCGGAGTGTTACTCAGACATAATTCACAATTCCCTTCGATTCATCATTAAGTTCTGAATTTTGACATTAGTGTGGGGTTTCGAACGTTGAGGTTTGTAATGAAGAAGTTTGTTTTCGTGGTTGACCGAGGGGTTTTCTAGATGTTTTGTTATTGTTACAAGGGTTGTGTAGTGACAGTATAATGAGTGGGTAACAGTCTAATGTAGGGTCCCTCTTGGAATGATGAAGTATGCGGTAGGGGCCCTACCATTGATTAAAAAAAATTGAAAAATTCCCAGTGGAGGCTAAATTGGTACGCCGACGACTCGGCATGCGTTAGGAGGTTGAGCCATACGCGTGAGTGGTTTGCTATATACAAATTGTGGGACCGAAATGGGGCTACTTCCCAGAACCAGAGAAAAGCATTTTAGTAATCAAGGAAAAAAGCAGAGCCCTGTTTACGGATCTCAACGTAAAAATAGTCCACTCACACAGGTTCCTCGGAGGGGTGATTGGTCCACTGGAGCAGAAAAAAGAGTATGTCTGCGCAAAACTTCAAAAGTGGGTGGAATAAAACAGCAAAATTCGCAGGAGCTGCAGACAAAAGCCCACAAGCAGTGCACGCAGTCTTCTCAAAATCTTTTCAGTTTGAGTGGGCTTTCACTCAAGAGAGTTGTTGAAGGGTGCACAGATGCATATGGCCCGCTTTGGGAGGAAATTCGTCAGCATTTGATGCCAGCTTTAGCAGGTCGTGAAGAGAAAGATGTGGAAAGTAATCTCATGAACTTACCTGCCCGGCTAGGAGGGCTTAGAATATCAAATCCAACCGAATCACACCCAGCATTTCACGCCTCTCAAAGATCTAGTCAACTCCTAAGTGCTTCAATTTGCTCTGGCAACCAACTGAACTTCAACGAGCACAGCAACAATGTTTCATCAGTACAGAGAGAAGAAAGGAAGGAAAGGGAAACATATCAAGGCCGACAGAGCATGGACCCCATTCGACAGCTACAGCCAAATCAGCAGAGAGTCATCAAACGTGTTATTGGATCCTCTCGATGGCTCTCGGTTGTGCCCACCGCAGCAGACTTATAAGCCACACGGTTTAGAGACGCTATCGCCCTACGGTACGCCCATACCCCTCAAAGCCCTCCCAGCACATTGTGACAGCTGTGGGGCAACTACAAAAAGGGAGGAATAGTGAAGAGAGGACACGACAATCCAAGGGATGTGGTAGCCGTATTAGCCAACCTTGCCTGGGGGGGGGGGGGGGTGCAGTGACTGAACCAGTCATGTGGGAGGCTACCAGTGGTCAGCCCGCTCTGGTAGGAGACATCATGGTCAATGGGGTCTGGGAGAGTGAGAGTTCAGCTTTTTTCAATAACCATATAGTGAATGCTGATGCTGCCTCTTACCTCTCCCAGGACTGGCAAACAACGTCTCGAACAGAAGCCAACGCCAAGCACTCGAAGTATGATCGAGCAGCTGAGGACTGCCGGGGATCTTTTACCCCCTTGGTTTGCTCCTGCGAAAGGGACATGGAGAATGAGTTCACTGTCTTCGTAAAGCGTGCTGCCCACGTATTCATCAATAAGTGGAATAAGCCATTCTCAAACCCTAATGTAAGGTACCTATCGTAACCACTGTTATCCAAGATACATTATATATTTAAGACACATGACAACATCAAATCATAGATTCAAAATTCAATCTTCAATATACTGCCGTAATAGAATAGACCACGTATCTGACCAAACCCTACTTTTGGGAAAATGCGTCTCTAGATTTTGAGTCTAAATTTCCTCACATTAGCTCTATTTTACGTTTTCTCGAGCTCCAAAAGCACTCATTCCGAAGGAAATTTCTTGCTTAATCGCGTGGTGTGGCTGGAAAAACATTATTTTGGTCAGAATCTGTAAAAAAAAGTGTAGAACATATGTACTAGACGATTTCCTCATATCTGGTGCCCATACTTTGTTTTTTCTTCTTTTTTTTTTTCAAAAAGACTGATACGTTTTTTCTAATAGAGAATTAGTACCGCTCATCGTGGCGAAAAAAATCATTTTATCGTATATGCAGGATACTAGGAGAAATAATCGTGGTTGCCAACCTCCGAAAACCGTATCTGATCTGACAAGAGAAAATACATTCGTATGATCAAAATACTGGGAAGAAAAATCGTATCTACCACTGATTCCGAAATCGTATCAGACGCCACGAGTCCTGAAATACTAAGAAATCAATTCTTATCTGAACTTTCAAGAGTGTCACAATCCGTATGTACCTGAATACTAATAAAATAATCGTATATGACGCCCAGATGTGGGTTTTTATGTTTTTAGCCGTTTTTTTATTGTGGGTTGCTATGGAAAACCAGTTTTATCCATGAAAAATAAAATCCTCAAAATTTTGTTCAACTGGCCAAGTAAAGATGGAATAGATCTGATCAATGGAAAGACAGCGAACAATTTTTAAATCTTCAAATTTTAATCCAACTAGATGCCCTGAAAACTGCTCTTGTTGAGAAACCTTCCGTATCAACAAGATCAGCAAGACAGCGAATACTGGGGCATGAGTTCAGGTGCATTACTACTCCAATAACAAGCAACAGTGTCAAACTGGTGTCATTCTCTCAACAAAGGAGAGGCCAGTGTGGACACAACCGTAACTCCATGTCCCCTCGTTAGAGCAAAAGAACTGAATCTTCTAGACTTGGTGGTCCAGAATCATACTGGATCGATCCAGCTATATTATCCAGCTATTCCCTTTGCCTCATACGATCTCAAAACATGGATTCCCATAGAGTGCTGTTGATCATCAATGTGCTGTTCATGTACGAATGAAGGGAATGGTACATATTTTACGAAAATTCTGCTTGCTTCGGACTCTCGCTCACTTCTTCACGGTAATGCAGAGCTCGTTTCTCGGGCTCAGAGTCATGACTCATTCAGCTAGCTGAGCTCATTCAGATCGATCCAGCTATATCATATATAATCGATCAAGAAACCTCACAACCCCAGGTGAACCTGACCAAGGAACTTCCGGAATCTCAAGTGTTCTAGGATCTCCAGGATCTCTTGTCAGGATCCTCTTATCTCAAAGACTACGTGCTTGGATGAAATTAGGGTGGGAGGACAATAAATTGTGACCATTGTTATAAAAAGTACATCAAATCTAGGATACATGACATCAACAATTCATAGTTTCAATATTCAATCTACAATTTATGTACCACTCAACTTCAATTTTCTATAATTCAATTCGTGTTAATACAAGTGTTTTCCCGGTGGATCTACCTTTTGGGTCACCACAGTATCGTTCGTGGCAGTTCCCATCTCAACAACAGTGTGTCCACCCAACGAAATATTCGTGATTTCAAATAAGGATGCGAAGCCTAGCAGCAGAATAATGAATCCTCGTAAAGAGATTACACTGAATACCACTGTTTGCCAATTTTCCTTGGGTGTCTACTAAAATGTCATAATCCAGTAGAGTCAATAAATTATTTTGCTTCCATAATTTTCCCAAAAGTGGAAAAACAACATGTTTCAGCTAATAAATTAGGATCGAAAGAACAAGTAAGTAGACCAGCGAGTTACCTGGGAAAGGGCATTGAGATATATAATTCCGAACGGTCTTTGAAATTGTGAAGAACTTCGCGGTCCGATTTTAGTGTTAGACTGCTCATTCGAATCAGCACGGCCCCAAGTTTGTTGCAAAAGTGTCGCCGTTTGTCTCTATACCCGCCTTGATCGTGTTCTAGGCGGTCCTTATCAACGAGAGTTGTTTATTAGGCTGTGGCGGTAACAACAGTTGCCATCAATTCACGGTAAGTAAGAAACGTAGTGTAGTTACTAACATCTAGGAGAGTTATTTCTGAACGAAGAAATTGAAACTGAAGAACTTAGCGGACTTTATAAATATATAATTCCGATTTACACGCTTACAAAGAAACGAAGAAGACTCGAGATAGAATTAAACCATCATCTCACCATGCCTAAATTCTGAATTCCCCGATTCAACTTTTTGTTTAGTCTCATAGTGGGGAGGACCAGCTCAACCGGTGATATTTATTTTCAACTGGTACTACTGTTATACGGAATAGATTAGGGCTTTCCAAGCCCTAACAGGCCTCTAGTATGGTTAATATAACGGAACCATGAAGACCAAACGGGAGATTTACGTGTTTAGAATAGCTATAGACTATAATATTATAACAACTCGCCAATTTAATGTAACAATAACAATGTATTTTTTAAGTCACAAGTCCAAAAACACAAGCTATTTTATGAAAAAATCAACAATGGAACATATGGGCAATTCTGAGGGTTTAATATACTACTGTTTGGGTTTACAATGGCCGGATTTCATTGTCCCGTCCTCGGGACGTACATCTGCTTTGTTCAATCTGTCCACATGTAGGAGCCTGGAGGCCTGCCCATCTTCACCCTAAATGTGTCACCTCCCTAGGTCCTGCCCATTGTGATTGAAGTTTTGGACAACACCCTCTGACTCGCTTAGGACCGTGAACCCATACCCAGTCCCCCTCTTTGAAGGGTAGGCTTTCGGCTCTGCAGTCATAGAACTCCTTTTGTGCTCTCATTCTAATTCCCATCTTCTTGTGTGAAAACTCTTGACTCTTCCAAGTTTTGTCGTAGTTAAAATGCAAGGAAGTTTACAGACAAGATTCAATTTGAAGAGGAGCTCGAACCAAAGAATCTGTGAGGTGAATACCTCGTCCAAAGAGCAACTATGTAGGTGAAGGGTGAGCTTAATTAATTATAGAAGAATTTATATAAAATCTCACCAATTGAAGCTGATTTTGTACCCTTCAATTATGTGAGTTTACTTTATGGAGAAACTTCTGAATAGTTATGTACTTAATTGTTCAACAACCACGGGGTTTGGATTAGATTCTGCGTTTAAATGCTCAAAAAAATTTATTCTAGGCAAAACAAGTAATTAATTTCATATTCAATTGTATTTATAAATAACCCCTACCTAAGGCATGCCAGGGAGATTTTAATAATTCAATGCATATAAATTCTAGAAAAGTAGGTACATATTAAATTTCACTACGCAAATGTTCGGATTTTCATTTATGTTGTCAAACCAGCATACGAAGACAAGTGGGAAGCACACGTCGAACTTGGTGGGATTTTGAATGCTTGGAGCAAACTGACCTGGTCTGATGAAGGACGAATAATGTAGGTCTAGCAGCACAATATTGATAAAATTGTGTGCAATCAGCTAGCGATGTAGTATATAATGTACACGGTGTAAATTTATAGCTATTGTTCACTGTGGCCACCGAATCGATCGTCTTGGACGAAAAAATGCGAGCAAAAAGGCTTGTATGTCACCTTGGAGCGTGATGGGGAACTGATTGGAGTGATAAAGAGAAGAAGAGATGCCGTCGGTAGAAGTAGGGGTCCAGCGGGGGGTTGTTGTTGCAAAGGCTTAAGATAACAAATAATAACAATGGGCAAAGTGCCAACTTCAGACAGATATTGGTCCCTCCATCCTCTCTCCTCTCATACCAACAGTCCAAACAGTAGGAGAAAATTCTGTAGTAGCATAGTGAGCTGACCAATATGCTAGCAGAAACAAAGGCAGCTTTTCATCCCACTCCACTTGCTGTTCCCCAACAAATATGGCCAAAAACTTAGTAAATATTCCATTAGGTCTCTCCACCAACCCACCAGACTGTGGGTGGAGCGGGCTAGATCGAGTTCTCTGTGTTTCCATTAGTCTTGTAACTCCATCCATTAACTTGGATTCAAAATTATGACCCTGGTCGGTATGGAATTCCAAAGGCAACTGATACTAAGTAAGCTTTTTTTCCAACCTTTGAAGCAAATTTTTAAATGTGATTCCATTAATCCAACTAATCTATATTTTACAAAAAGGATTGATTTACTATACACATCATTCAGATCTATTTGTCCAACTAATATATGCTTTGCTAATCATATGACCCTGATTTAAGACGTTCCTAATAATTTTCTCCTAATAATAAAGTAGGTATCAAAGAATTTGTAAAAATCAGAAAAGCATTTTAAAAATGAAAAAAATGGGGAGCACACAGCCGAGTCGAAGAACAACCGCGTCGAATGAGTAACCGCATATAAAAAGGAGTTTTTACAAATAATATCTCAATGTAGTGTACAACCGCATCGAAGAATAAACGTGTATAAAATAGGAAATACTGGCGCCGAAGAACAGCGGTGTATAAACTTTCAGAAGTAGCTGAAACGCGACGAAGAATAACTGCGTATAAAACGAAAAGGGGGTAAGCAGCATCAAAGAACAACCGCGTCGAAAAGGTGAAGAAGGATGAAAGATGGATACTAAACAGAACTATACAGAGGCCTGCTTTGGGGAAGTATCCATTTCGAAGCGGCTGTTTTTCGGGGCCGTTACACGCGTGGAGTTTTCGTGTCTAAAACTTTCGACACGGTTATGCGACACAGAACGGCATTGAAGAGGAACTGCATCGAAAACAGGGGCACATTATCTACTTAGTTGAGCGTTCTTGTTTTTCGACGCCGCTATCTTTTGACGCCACTATCTTTCGACGCCGTTGTTCATCATCATAAATGTTTGTATTTCACCTGTTTTCGACGCCGTTACTCTTTGATGCCGTTCTACACAACCAAAAAATGTACTTGGATTTGTCTACTTAATATCATTTATTTATCATTTACATCTACTACTATTATGTTCATTAGTAGATTAAATGCAGTGAGATCATATCGCTATATCCTAGACTGTGGATTGAGTGAAAGAAATATATATATTTTTTTTATTAGCATGTAATGAATGGCGGTCTAATGCCGCCCTGCACATATATTTGCTGAGAAATTCTCGTGGCAGAGGGTTAAGCAACCTTTAAAAAATCAATTGGATGGTAGAAGTAACACAAGCAAACACAGAAACAAACGAACGATTTACTAACATAAGTTGAGACTGATGGTTCGGCTGACGAGTTGAAATGCTCCACTAAGATGCGCATGGTGCTACTGGGGGTTGTGTTGACCTTGAGGAGATGCTGAAAAAAGTCAAGTTCTTCAACTTAACGTTCAGAATTTCAACAAAAATGCTGGGGGAAATTCATAAAAAAGATCTAGTAGGTATAATAATGACTTCAGTACAGATGAAAACAAAAAAGTTGCAGTCATGCAGCATGCTCGTATAAGCGAATTCTTCTTTAATTACTTAATGCATTATAATGTGTGTTAAATTATATCGAAACTTGAGGAATTTGATAACAAGGAAATGGTTAAAAACCAATTTTATGTCCAAAAAACTCATACTAAATAAAATTTAGCAACTAAATTATTTTTGGGATTTTGAGAGATTTTTTATAGATTTTTCAAGCAAATAATCATGAAATTCAAGTACGTTTTTCAGCATAATTTTGTGCAAAATTTTGTTAATGTTCCACTTAGTCGTTGTTAATTTTTTTTTTGTTTTTTTTTTAAACTAAAATTCTGGTAAAATTATAATTTTAACTATTTTTAGCCGTTTTTAGCCATTTCAGTGATTTGTTTAGTACATTTTTTGAAATTTGACCAATTAAATAATAAGCTCAAAAACTGTTGACCAACGAATTCATCCTTTCGTTAGGAAAGCTTGACGTTTTGGCACAAGAACGGAATTTTTATTTCTATCCTAAGGAAAATTATCGTCTAGATAGAATGACACACAAGCACACACACACACACGTGCGCAATTGACATCAACTTCGTTATTTTAAATGAGAACCCCCATTTTTCAGTGCAGATTTGAATTCTACGTGAAATTTCATGGAGAAATGACCCATCACTTGATTTTTAGGTGCGCGCAAACGGGTGGAATTTTGCTCCAAATGTGCGCATTTCCGCTCTAAAAGTGCAATAACTGAGTTTTTGAAGATACTCAATTGCCACGTTATACATGATTTTGGAGTATTTTTCCGTGCAGAACCTCGTAATGATGTCCATTTATTGATATTTGCAACACCAACGTGGGAAAGCACAGAAAAACCTACATTTTAGAACGCTTTGTGCTTTGCGGAAATGTGTTAGAAAAGAGCAATTCTGGTCAATTTTTCGGTATTTTCCCAAGTTGGAGTTGCAAATATCAATAAACGAACATCCAAGAATGGGGGATAAGCAGAAACAGGTCACATGAAAAAATAATGAAACAATTTAGACTCCCAAGACCAAAAACAATTTTTCTGACCATAGGAGGATGAAGTACTACTCCCCAAGACCCAGCTTTTATGCACATTACCGGAATGTTAGGTACGAGCAGCGTGGCCATAAAAGTGTGTTAAAGTTGAAATCTGCTTCTATTCACAGGGTTTTACGATACTGGTGATTAACGTAGTACCTAACTCTATATTTCGTGGAAATATACGTTTTTCATTTACTTTCGTTGTCTCCATTGTACCTAATAAGACCTATGTACCTACAACATTCAACAGGAGATTGATTGGACTGCATTTTTTAGTGGGATTCTAAGAGTAGTTTCACGGAAAAACTGGAAGAAATTTACCCCCCCCCCCCCCCCCCCGAGGTGCATTGCACAAAGTGTCACTAATGCATTTGAATAACTCACCTTGTTTACCACCATCAAGGTAACGCTTAATCATTTCAGAGCAATCAGTCGAAGTGAGTCTGGAACTGGTATTGACGCCAACTATTGAAGAAATGGTTGAGGACGATGCTTGGCAAATGGGGCAGGCTGCACTCGGCGCGCACTCCTTGTGAAAATCCTCGCCACACATGCTACACTTCTCGGTTTCTGAATCAGCTAATAACATAAAATTAAGCATCATGAAAGCCAGAGTAAGACTTACTCGAATCGTCAAAAATACTTCTAATTGCAGCATTTTAAGTAGGTACTTCTTTATAAATTTAACTTTTGAATCAAGAAACAGTGACAATTTTTGACATCTCTATTGAAAATCTAATAACAAGATTGACACATTCATCATTGGCTAGCCATACACGAGTAGATAATTTTGAAAGATCTTGATTGGCCGATCTCGTCTGACAGATATTAGGGAGTTTTTGCAACGCTGAGTAGTAGTGAGCGGGAGGAACTACTATAGAAATGGAGCACTGCGCATGCGCGCAGAATGATAACGGTTTGTGGTCCATTCATTGTACGAATAGAAAAATCCTATTCGGAGCAAGGGAAGCCGAATACGCATATAACCTTCCATGACGATAACCTATAATGCTATAATCAATTTATTTTGTTCTTATTTCAAGGTGGCATGACATGGACATTGTAATATTCGTGATTTTCAAAAAAGGTGGTTGTTTTGTAGGATTCTTCCTCACTTAACTTATGCTGATGCCTTATAATGAATTCTAAACTTTCACGCTCTACCATCAGTCCGACTTTGTTCTAGGGTATTTGTTTACTAGTTTCAGGATGGCATCCTACTAATTTTGTTGAAATAGGTAACCATTACACATGTCAAACCTGAATCGGTTGTTAAAGACGAAGCTCCGATACTGATAGATCGATTTTGATGAAAATGGTAGGGATTGTGCCACTCAACAGAGAAGATAGACACAGACAGAAACTGCCGTCTTCGCCCTTTGTCGCGTATTAACAGGTATCCAAATTTTCAAAAATGGCTAGTTATTTTCAATAATGAAACGTAATTGTCCAAGGGAAAAAAGTGTAAAATATCGTACATATGTAGGAAATAGGTACACGTAGGTGCCTACACATTTTTAATATAGGTAGGTAGGTACATCTTGATCGTTGATAATGTTGAAGTTCCCTGAAGAGATTCTCCTGACCCACGCCGAACTTTGAAGCTGCCTTAACAACTTCCCTTCCAAGTTTCCTTCCTTCTTCGACCACATCTATTTCTAGTGACAAAATTAAACCACATTGGTAGATAAAGTTGTAGCTAATTTAATAGGTACTTCTTCCATTATGAAAGAAAAAGAATACTTTACACGTTAGGTTATCTATTACTCGGGCTTAATTATGAAGCTTTCGAGTAGTGTATACACGTTAAAGTGACTTTTGAATCGTTTCATTCAATAACAAAACAATTCCCCATTTGTACAGTACGACTCAGTGGTTAGCTTCTGGTTTGCTTGTGCTAGAAAAACCTCTATTCATACAACGACTCAGACAGGAACTGCAAAAACTCCCTATTGCCAATATAGAAAGACCATTGGCTTTAATATGAGAAAAGTTATTGGCAAACCTCTCTTGCCAGAGATTTTATTGTAATTACCGCCTCCATTTATCCCGCCAAAAATAAATTTGAAACTCCCAAAGTTTGTTGAACAACTGGACCAAATCCTTCAATGAACAAAAAAAGAAACTACAAAAATTAGATCAGAATAGTAACAACGTCACGGTTTATATCAGCGTTCATTAGTCCATTCGCCCCCTTCCGCAATAAAATTTGACTCCTGACAAATGTTCCCAAACTAGTCCAAATTTTAAATTGAACAAAAAAAAATTACGAAAATCTATAGAGAATTTTAGCATGCCCAGCACTTGAAAGAAAAGGCAACTACCCCCTTCACCCGAGAGCAAATCCAAAATTTCCATGGTTCGTAGCATAACTAGACTAAAATTTGGACTGAACAAAATAAGAATCACGAAAATCGGTTGAGAATTTTATTCTCAGTAGCGTCGACAAAATTTGTCGGAATGAACACGATAATTATTATTAGTTTTTTTTTCCACATAAATTAACCCTTCTCTTTTTTCTCTTCCATCATAAAATTAAACATTTCCAAGGTTCGTTGCAAAACTAGAACTAAAATTAGGATCCAAGAAAAAAAATAAGCACAAAAATCGGTTAAGAATTGTAGACGGGGCAGTTTCGACAAAATTTGTCGCACACTCTCTCACGCATACACTTTTTTCCCCACGGATTATGTTCTAGATCGGTTTGAATCGGATTTGAATATGGTTATTTTTACTCTCATGTTTGAGTGGCCCCACATCGCCAATCCTTGAATATTTCATGAAAATCCGCTATAATTTAGAATAGTTTCGCCAAAGGATTCACCACAGACACGGAAGCTAAAAAATGCGAAGGGGTAACTTCGACTCCAAAGTTCCTAGCTTCTGTCAAACGGACTTTCAGTGATTAGTAGTATCAACTTAAATACTACCCTTTCGAATGACCAATCTTTACAATCACCATACAAACTGCTCCTCATACTTACTGTTTTGGAAGCAAACGCTGCACACGTCATTGGCTTTGGAAGGGCGAGAAGACTTGGAATTCTGAGTACCATTGGCGGGCATAAATGACGTAGGATCCAAATCATCAGATTGGTTGTCACTGTCGGGAGAACCTGGACTATCAGGGATGGCTGATTCTCCAGGTGCGTCTGGCTGTAGAGGTTTCACCTCAGGGTATACTGCTTCCACCACAGCAGGTTCCTTAGAGAAATTTGGATTCTTTGGAGACGATGCTGATTTCAAAGGAGATCGTGATTTCAGAGGAGATGCAGTTTTCAGAGGAGATGGCGATTTTATAGGAGATGGTGATTTCAGGGGGGATGGCGATTTTGGCGTAAATGCTGGTTTTCCAGGAGATGTCAGGTTTCCGGGAGTTACTGATTTATCGGAAGTTACTGATTCATCATGGTATGTTCGTGTACCACCCAATACTATTTTATCAACAGTTTCCATGTTTTTCGAAGGTGTTAATTTGTGGCCTTGAACATCACTGTTTTTCACTTGTAGAATTTCAACAGAATCAGTCTCCGGACTGTATCTAAGTAAGATTTCAGCTTCTGAAGTTTCCATGTTTAGTTCACCAATACAATTTTCAGGGTCAATGGAATTAATCAATTCGCCCTTATTCCCTTGTTCATCAGTTTGATCAGAATTTGACAATTCACGTTTGGCAGGTTGACAGTTTTCATCATCAATTATAATTTGAGCATTCGTTTCTACTTCCATCGAGTCTTTCAGTGCATTCGATTCCTGATTAAATTCATCCGGCACACGATCCGACTTCTCCTTGTCAGCCATCTTGGCCCAACAAGCTTCTGTAGAATTTGGTTCAACTGTTCCATCAATTTTTTCAGGGGTGTTTCCTTCTGCCAATTCACAAATGCCAGCAGTTAGCTCTTGAGAATTGGCGGCATCTGTCAAGTCCTGGGAACTGAGTATTTCAGGTGATGTAGGACCGGATGGTTTATCAGTTGACGCTAACGATAGTCTGTCACTTTCATCAACGTCAACGATGCTTTGGCTGCTTGTAGGTGACTCAAGGACAGCACTAGTCGCAGCTGCTCTCTTGGTGTACACCCTTTTAGCCTGAAAATAACAACATTCATCAGCTAGGATGTAAGAATAATTTTGAAGAAAAGAAAGACTAAGAATAATTTTGGAACCAACAAGTATGAAATTCAGTATGATATAGAAGATCTTAGAAACTTTGGTACAGGTACCTAAACTTTAGCTTGGTTCCCATCAGCACAGGTATACAAATCCCTGACTGAGATCCCAATATCAAAACAAGAGATTCTTGTGTGCTGAACTCGAATAGAAAGACCATTTGTTTCCCTATCTCTTCAGCACTTTGAGATAAATTTTGATTTTTTCCCAAACTTAGCCCAATTTCTCCAGTTGCTGTATTCTGTGAGCCTGAGGCACAGTTTCCTATAATTTTTGATATTCTGAATAAAATGAGACCAATCGAAGGTTGCTATAGTGCTGGGTTAGAGAGCGTTTTAAACCCAAAACATTGTATACGTATGGCTATGGAGGTGATGGAAATGTAGTAGTCCTTCAAAGGGTAGAGGTGATTAACCTGCTACACCCAGAGAACATCCTGAAGGCTGAAGTGCCCAAGAACTATGCCATAGTGTAACATTTTCAAGAATCGAGAAGGAGGAACAACCCATATACATCACTTGTGTCAGTTCACCCTTTGCAGTGCCTGTTGGTGTAAAACTTAGAACTTTTATCATGTGGTGCAGAAGTGTCCTTGGACTCACAGTGGCCACAGTTTACATCATGATGCAGTTGCCAAGCAGATAGCAGGAGCTTTGTCACCCAGCAATGGACTATATCACATGCCAAGTGACTGGGGTAAAAATTTAGATATCAAGACCCTGATGGGTCTGACATAATCCTAGATGTCCAGGTTGACAGTGGCAGTGTGACATAGAGCAGACCTGGCGAGTAAAGATAAATAAAGATGACAGAAATGACTTGGCTATGGCACTCAACCTTTTTTGGTGCTGGGGCACTCAAGGCAGTTCAAGAAAGTGAAGCAGGCACCACATAACATTTCCTGTTCCGGATGATATTCAGGCCATCCCTTGGCGATATTATTTACTTTACGAGTCGACTGCTCATAAGAAAACACGCGCCCTCGTAAAAATGGATTGAGATAGACAAAAATGTATTTAATGGAAGTTTCTATTACTTAAATATAATCGAATCACTTCTGTTTATGATGTTGCACTTAATTTTAAACAGTGAATTTCGTCCACCTACTTTTGTACCTTAGGTGCTTACGCTTGATAATGTTCACGATTAAAAAATAGACACTCACAGAGGTAGGTAGACCCAAAACAAGATTTGATTTCAGATGCAACTGTTCTTAATAATGGAAACCTCTTATTTCCCACAAGTTTCAAGAAGCCTACATCTGTGGCAGATAATATCATTCTCCAGTCCGTACATATGTTGTGTACCACTAATATTTAAAATTAATACGAATAACACAAATTCCATTGCTCAATTAACTACAAACATTTGTCAAGATGCGAATCAGTGAACCTTCTTCGACTTGATAATGTTCATGATTAAAAAATAGACACTCACAGAGGTAGGCAGACCCAAAACAAGATTTGATTTCAGATGCAACTGTTCTTAATAATGGAAAACTCTTATTTCCCACAAGTTTCAAGAAGCCTACATCTGTGGCATGTGCTTGCAGGAAAATATCATTCTCCAGTCCGACTAATTCCAGCTCAGGTTTTCCACTTCTGCAATAATAACTTTCGTAATTGCTATGGTGGTTTCAGTTGTTTTGTGGTGAATGGGTAGACAAAAAAGCTCACCACGCCCCAGGCAACTGAAATCTTGAAATCGCTTTTCAAATTGATCCAGAAGCGTCTTGGGATGCCCAGAAAATCGCAAGGACCCAGAATTGCCATTTGCTTCTTATTTCATATACACTAGATGTTTCTGAAACCCAAGAATAACAAAGTTTCTGACCCTTACCCTACTAAACCCCCTAGTTTCACGTTATAATTATTCATGCCATCATTTTAACTCTGATGTGCTTAAAAACTTTCCACAATACTCATCTAGGAAGTCATGAAAACAACTCAAGTATCAGTATCACTGATCTAAAAAACTGAATTGGCCAAGCATTATGGCGGTAAATTTAAAAAACCGTAATTGTAATCAGATTTATGAAGGCGGATCAACTTTAGGTGACTTTACTTTGATTCAAACGACAACAGTGGATAAATATTCATTAATGTACACTTAGAAGAAGAAACAAAAACTAGCTCAACTTACTTGGAAGTAAGAGAAATCCCCATGAAAATTACTCTGGCCGGCAGCGCTCCGCCTTTTCCTCTTTTTCTGATGTACGACCATATTTTTGCTCTTATCTTTATGGACTAAACCTGCAAATCAAACCCGAAAACCTTCCGTCATTTCCGTGATCTTCCCAAGTAAATATTCCGAGCAGTGGATAAAAATGCGTATTAGGTTGGTATAGTACCTACCGAAAAAGCCGAGAAATGATTCTTGCGACACGTCCTCGATGGATGTAGCTGGCTCTTCAATCTTCGAAGCACCACTGAAAAAAACAAATTAAAACCTTTTGAGTATGTATTACTTGAATTTGAATTCATAAAATAATTTTTTTTAATCCTAAAAGGCATAATTTAAGAAAAACGTTACATAATAGCAATGCGCCATAATTTTTCTTTTATTCATCATTTATATACTAGCTGTGTACCCGTCCTCCACTACGTGCAATATATGGTAACTATATAGCACCTTGAGCTATATAAGGTGCCATGTCATTTTTACCCAGCAGTACCAAAAAGGCTCCTATTCAAATTTCAGCAATCAAGTTTCAACCAATAATTAATTAATTCTTCAAAAGCCCCTGTTTCTTACTCAAAACCTTAGTTTAAAACTCTTTCCGAACAGCATTTCCGCAGTTAATGAGGTGTTTTTCAAATCAATTTTTGAAAATCTATCTTCACGAATAAAAACTGCTTGGCTGGTGAAGTCGTAAGCTCCTCAAAAGTTGTGGAATTTCAAACATCATCATACCTGACCGAAACACCCTGTACTTGATCGAGAAACTTGCTCAATGCTCTGCGGTTATCCACTTTCAAACAAACATTGATGTTCCCCATCCTAGATAAGGACATCGCTTTTGTCTTGGCAACATTAATTGCCAGGCCATACTTTTTACAAGCTTGGGACACCTTATCTCCTAGATCTTGAAGCTCAATCACCAGGTGCGCCAACAGAACAGTATCGTCTGCATATCTTAAATTCGACACAGGCACTCCATTCACAAGGTTACCCATGAGATAATCGTCCGATGCCTCCTTAAATAAGTGTTCAGAATAAATATTGAATAGCAAGGGTGACAGGGTAAACCCCGGTCAAACTCTCTTTGCTACAGCAATACGTTCTGAAAGGAAGCTATACGAGGTATGTCCGGAAAGTTCGTATAAATATTTTCTGTAGGGGTCTGACGCACAGCGGTCAGGAACTAGACAAAAGTTCGGCTGCAATGCCGACGAAAACCCATGGTGAAAAACGATACTTTGAAGTACCAGAAAATCAAAAATTATACCCCAAAATCAAAGCGGTGCATCCTCAAAAACGGCGCCTGAATTGAGAATGTATCGGTTACAACATTTTTTGACGTTCGATTATGACCCAAGCACAACGATAGGGTGGTTAAAAAAAAGGCTTCCTCGGTATGTCAGGATGACACTCCTAAATTTTTAGCAAAAAATATTAATCCTTATCACTTTACCTGGGTCGATTTTGGCCAGTTATCGACCGCTATCGTAAACCAACCTCTAAATTGGTGCCGAGATGATGATTTGAAGGACGGATTTCAATTTTTTTGGGTCAATTTATGGGTTATTGCAAGCGCTGAACACGATGAACCTATTTATTTTACGCTCCGTCCACTAGTTATCCGGTAAACTGGCAGAGGGCGCTGCTTGAAGATAAGTAAAAACCGAAAATTTCACCGAAAATGCTGTCACCTACTTAGGAATTGTACTAGAAACATGCTATTATGGTCGGATAATATGCTTTGGCATGTTCTGAACAGGATTCCGTTTGGTAGGAAGCTGATCCGCCGATGATGGCTTCGTTTATCGGACATAACCCACAAATTAATTATAGCTGTGGACGAGTAGGGGGAAGAGGTTCCGACCGGTTTCTCCTCTCGTAGACAACCCACAGAATGTACAGTGCGAGCCCAGCAGCAATAGAAAAACGTTTCAGTCTTCAAAGAATTTTCCGAAAAGTCGCCACCCTCTTCAGCTTCCTACCAGTCCTTACAGCATGCCACTTTCCTTCTGACAACACATAAAAAGTAGGTAAAGTTAAAAAATTCGTTCAAGACTCGAACGTTTTCCTAGTGCTGCTGGGCTCCCACTGAACATTCTGTGGGTTGTCTAGAGAGAAGAAACCGGTCGGGTGCTCTTCCCCCTAGCCCTCAGGCCCCTACAAAAAATATTTATACGAACTTTCCGGACAGACCTCGTACACTCTGATTGTGCAGTTTATTCCTAGTAACGAGTTCCTTATTATCCGTGAGATGCATTTCTGTATGAGATCAAAAGTGTTCTAAGCTCAGTATTACCAGCACTCACAAGGAAATATAAAAAGAAATTTAGAAAGAAAAAAAAAAACATTTTCCATTACAAAAGAAGCTCCTAGAATTACCTGGATAACGATTCCTTCAGATCCGCGTCACCTGAAAATTAAGAAAAAGCTAGGACAATACAGAAATATGAACAGACGAACATTCCCACACCATATAAGGTCAATGATATGATATTGGGAAAATTATAACAAAACAATTCAGGCGATAATTTGGTTTACTGTTCCCAATTATATTAGATACCCTTGGTTTACCATGATGAAATCGACCAAATAAAAAAGAAGAAAAACGACTGTACTGCTTCAGGAATCGTTTCAGAATGCCTCAAAACCGATTTTAATGAAGAAATTAAAAAAAAAATTGATTTAAAAATTCTCTGAGCCATTGCAATAGCTTCATTTTCTACGAAAATTCGCAAAAAGTCAGTTTTCTGGTTAGCTGATTAAAAGTTTCTGTTTTTTAGTAAACAGAATAAGTAACAATTAATTTATCAACTAAAAACACACAATTACTAACCAAAAGGAAAAGAAGCAAAATAATAAGAGTGTCTGTTTACACCGTAAAAGTTTATAAATCTAATTCATTAGTTTAATAGTTGCTTTGTCACAATAGATCAATAGTGGTCTCTGTGACCAGGGGCTCGTACCTGTCCCAAAAAAAATTTCTTGACCTACAGACAATTGTTTTGTATTAAAATAACTTCAAGCTATCTTGTATGAATATAATTTAGGAAGACTTAAGAGGATTCAGAGACTTCGGCACTTCCAAAACTTGATATACATTGACATACATAGAGTTCAGCAAATAGTGACCTCAGTTTCACCCGGCAAAACGCGGTTTGAGAGGGCAGCGATCAATATGTACATGGCCTATACGCACACTCAGGCTTTGTCCATGAATTTCGCCCTAGATTTTACATAATATATGTGTGCAAAAATATTGTAGGCATAGGTAATATTAAGAATATGCAATAATAACAAATAAGCATAGAAATAAGATGTAAGCATACCGGGATCTTTAGCCTGACTGAGCTTTTCATTCCTTGCCTTCAGAACAGACTGAAGCTTTTTGGCAGAATTGATAACAGAATTAGGTGACTCGGTCAGCTTTGCAGAACCTTTGACCTTATCAGCCTCCTTCTTCGTCGGTAGTATGCTCCTGTTGAGGTTCACTTTGAGCAAAGACTGCATTTTAACCTTTGGACGGACGGAATGAGGCAGGAGCGGCTTCTTCTTCAGTATATGTCCCCTAAGGCAAGTTTACAGATGTTTTTGAACGTCCAATTTGGAGGCAGAGCAAGTATTATATTGCAAAGAAAGGGCAGAGATTGGCACATTTGTAATCTTGAATACCAATATTAATATAGGGTGGGCCCCGGAAATAGACCAAAAAACAAATAGGCGTAACTCTAGCTATTTTAAACGTACAACCATTTTATTTACATTTTCATGAAGGGAAATGAGTGCTATTTCAAGTTTTAAAAATAACATCCCACATATCGTTGTCGTTACAAGAAGTTTCTGTGGACGAGCTCTAGCAATGCTTCCTCAATTGAACGAACTTCGGTTGTTATTGCATCCTTAAGAGCATCCAAGGTGCGCGGTTTTGTCGCATAAACACCTTTCTTAAGGTACCCCCAAAAAAAAATCGCCATTCGTCAAGTCAGGTGACCTGGGGGGCCAAAGCACGTCCCCAAAACGTGATACGACGCAATTGGGAAACATCTCCCGCACCAGGGCCATTGAGGCAGTGGAAGTGTGAGGAGGCAACCCCCCCCCCCCCCCCCCCCCCCAATCTTGTTGAAACCAAACATCCACTGGGTTGACAATTCGCTTTCTTCTGTGCAACTAGGGTATCAAAAATTTGGTCTGCATTTCAATGTAGCGTTCAGAATTGACAGTTACGGTGATTCTTTGTTTCTCAAAAAAAAGGGACCGATGATGAATTTCCTTGAAACGGCACACCAAACAGTAACTTTAGGGCTGTGCAGTGGCCGTTTGTGGAGACTGAGGGTTTTCTGCTGCATAATACCAGCAATTTTGCCTATTAACAGAACTGTTGAGGTGAAAGTGCGTCTCATCACTCATCAACAGCACCACATCATTATTCACTTTGAACAACGAGAGCATCTCTAGTGCAAATGAAGAACATAGAGGGTAATCACTAGGTTTCAACTGTTGAACAATCAATGGCCTACTTGTGTGGATGAAACTTTAGTTCTCTTTTAATGATTCGTCAAACTGACATGCGTTTCATTTGCAGGGCCTGAGTTTGTTTGCGCACAAAACGCCCTGGGCTCAAGAACAGCTGCTCTTACCTTTGCCGTGTTCTCTGGGGTTATCACTGTCCATGCAGGGCCAGGAGGTTTTTTGTGCATAATGTTCCCTGTCGAGCGAAAAGCTGTGACCCACCTCATAACTGTTTTCCAAGTGGGAACAACTCCGCGACGTCCAAGGTTGAATCTGATTCTGAAAGCACGCTGCACCGCAACTATCGATTCATTGTTTTTCACATACGCATCGTAAGCAAATACACGATGAACCACATCCCACCGATCCATGATAGTAACTAAACGGCATCATATAATGTTCGAATGAGCCCTCACAGACCTTCCTATCCCAACCCTGGGCGGCGCAAGGGCGCCCCACTTTTTGGTCTATTCCCGGGGCCCACCCACAGGCAACCACACAGAAAACCTATTCAACAAGAGTATTCATATTCAAGTGTGAGAATACAGGAATATCCGCATTCATGAACCCAAGTACACTTGTATTACTATTCATACACAGTGTCCCCATGACATTTTCCCCAACATTTTTGAGATATCGAAGTGAAACTTGGAGAGCGTTTTTGGAGTGATACTAACTTTCTGGTGTGGTGTGATGGGTAATGTGAACAGCCTAAAAACATTGAACAGACTGATACCTACATCAGATTCTTCTTCAATGTTTTACCTACATGGCTTAAAGCTCCTAAGTAATAAAAAGTATCCATGTCGTTTCATAGCATGGATGAATATTATTTTATAGTTGCTAGAAGATGTAAAGTGAAAGTAGGAATTGTTTAGTATCACCCCTTGCCAGAGACTGACCTTGCTAGAACCAAAACTTCGTCAGTCGCCATCATAAGAGATAGAATTTATGTGCAAGAGGCCTCTAGTTCAGATACTAGGAGTTCAAAATGTAGAATAGAGAAACAGGAACAGGAAGTTCAAAATGTAGAATAGAGAAAGAGGAACGCTAACGTACACTTAAATAAACACAAACCTCCTGTCCCCATCAGACGCTCCATTTTCCTTGGGTTTGTATAAATGCATTTCGTGACGGTCTGGCCATCCCAGGTACATTCCCATAATATTGTTGAGGTTATTAACACCATGTTTTTCTTTGACTTCGATTTTAAATTGGTACATCAGCTCCAACTGAAACAATGCATAACGAATAGTAGTAAATTGGCTTTTAATCAACCATTCCCTTGTGAAGTAAGAATTATATAAATATTATATACTTTCATAAAGATAAATAATTACTTTCTTTTAAGATAGTGTAAATAATGGGCATGAAGTTTTTATTACTATAAAAATCTCACACAAAACCCAAGAAAACAATTAAATTCAGCTTAATATACTTTTGTAATGAATAAATTAGGGACTTGCAGGCATTTGGTTTTATTGCAGGAATTGAGAACGGGATTTATAGCTAAATGGCAGAAGAATTTTTTTGAAATGAGTCTTCATGATTTTATAAAAATAATTAAAGTTTGAATTCCCTGAGAGTCCGCCAAAACGCCTACATCAGCTGACTTCACCCGCTTTCTATTTGTACTCAGAGCCAGTCCTTGGCTCATGCAAACCATGTGGCCGCTTGGGGCGCCACACAGAAGGGGCGATATTACCAAGTTGAAGGCCAGAAGAATACATTTTTAAATGTATGGCTAATTATTCATTTATTATAATATTGAATTAATTGGTTTATTTTGTGTGTTAATTATTGAATGAATTGAATTTATTTACATATAAAAAAAAAAAAATAAAAAACAAACAGCAAGCTCAATCTACTTGATTACTCTTCAGTCACATCGTGTTATTCAATATCTGCTCAACTCATAGGAAACATGTTATTCAATATCATTCGACAATTGAAATACTAGAATTTCTATATTTAATGGGTTGCTTTTATTTTTAAATTTGCCCCTTTTTGGCTTTCAATCCAATATTATAGGGGAGGGGGGGCACACGCCATTCCGCATCGGTAACGAAAATGGCTCGGGCCGGCTCTGTTCAAACGTCATGGATTACAACCATACCATTCCACGTCGTTCGTTAGATTGTTTTTGAGATTTTGTTTTTGGTTTGGTATTGTTGACACTTCGTTTTCTTGTATTTATAACTCTTCACAAGATAGAGAGGAGTCAGTTGAAGGATTGGTTTGAGTTGAATTGAGTTTGATTTGAAGGTCGGGCTGTCAGATCAGCCAAGCACAGACTGCCAGACGATGGATCTCGTTAACAGAAATTAAAAAAATAACTATATTCTAAGTCATTTAAAGCTTCTATACTCTTAAGGTTAAGATTATGAAACCAAGTTTCAATATTAAACGACGCTCGGCAATGTCTCAATTTTAACTTTGTCTTGTACCCCAGGTCTCTCACTTGTGATGTACTGATTTTTATAACAAATTTCAACTCCTAGTTTGTCAGTTTTTGTTCAGAGAATCAGCGCTAAAAACTAAATCACAAAACAGTTACCTACCTGAGTCCGGCCCAATGACAAAATCAGGTCTTGAAGAATTTTCATGTGATTTTCCAAATCTGCATCCTGAGACAAAAAGTAGACAAACACTTATGAGAAATACATACTTTAAGAATCTTTATTATTTCAACTAATTTGAAATAAAATGTTACTCTTGGAACTTTTATGAAAATACACGATTAAAGTTAGATCACTTGCAAGTAGAAGACTCAGCCATGGAGCCGTCAATTTCATTCAACAACCCTTCACATAAATTCCTCCGAATGGAGCCTTAGATTGAACCCCCTAAATATAATATGGGTATAAATGAAGGTTTTTTACAAACAAAATTCTTGAAAACAAAACTTGTTCATCACTAGCTTCCTCCAGTACCTCCGCAGCTACAAGAGCCGAATTTTTCCTCCACAACTTCCTGATCCACTGGAATTCCCGCCTTCTTGACGGCTCCTACGACCTCTTCAGGCACCACAGTAAAGCTGCGTATGCACTTGTAACGAACGTCTATACCCTTCTTCTGAGACGATCAAATTCGAGGTTCGTTGTGTTAAAACTTCAAAGGAATGAAGTTAGGAGGAACAGTACGGACCGGATCTGCTCGTTGGCGGTTTTCCCAGGCACATCAAATGGTCGGAGCAGGGTGGGGCTAGAGTGGATGGGGTCAATGTTACACCATAGCCATACAGTTCTGCTGCACTTGAAAATCCCCTCATCATCCTTCTCATAGTTCTGTGCATCATTAGCATTATTTCATCAGTTCGTGTTGGTTTCAACATGGTATGGACGTAAATATGGAGTGTGAAAAAGAGTACACCTTTGAGTTATTGACATGTACGAGGAGTGCGTACCTACAAGGAGTACGAAGTGTAGTGGGACCAAAACACCCCCATTATTACAGTAAAATTTGCCTATTTTATAGAATTTTCCCGATCAACCAACGCTGTTTCTTCTTCCTTTATCTCACAATATAATCAATCAAAATGTATAAAGCTGCTGCCACTTGCTCTTGCAATACCATGACAAGAATTCAATACAACCAGAAGCATGCTCTATTCTCCCTATCGCTCTCCTGAACACAATTTGTACTGATACGTTGTTGAAAGAGCGGCGATGTCTTGAGTTGAAATGTTCAGATCGGAGGTACGGGTCAGAGATCGGAGTGATAGTTTGATACAAACAAGCGTGTACCCAGCTTAAGAGAAACACCTCCCTGGTACCACACCACGGTCTTTCTCAACCTGTGGGAAGATCCTCAGTACATAATCCGCGATTTTGACCTCCAATCCATCCAACCCCTCAACAGCCTCTTCAGATCCTGTAGGTAGGCACTCCCATAACCATCAATATGGCCAACCTGCTCCCAGAGCCTCAACACCTCAGGCTTCAGATCACAAAAGACCAGAGGTCCCAGCAGAGGAACGCTGAATGGCGCACTGTTGCCCCACACCAGTGGATTAAATCTCCTACTTTAATTATATATCTATTTATCTATTATGTATAATATTTATAAATTATATATATAAATTTAATTATTTATATATCATCAATATAATTCTTATTTTCGGCTTGTACCTATTGATGAGGATAATGGTTCAGGAACGAATTGTAAAGTGAAAAAGGTAATGCAACGTATCAACTGCACTGAAAGCCATATCAAACCATGTTTTTAAGGAACACAACTCCTTGTTAGTTTGTGGCCCCAATGAAATCGACAACCCCATAACTGTATCTCTCCTTGTTGGTTTATTAATAGATTTTTACATTTATCAAAATATGAACTCACTTTGGGAAATGCTTGAGATCTTGTGAAAAGGAGCTGTAAAAGAAAAAGTGAATGAAATAAACAATATAAAACCAAGTCAATAATTTATATAAATCACAGTTAGGTGTATGTAGGTAAGTACATTGACCATTCTGAATAATAGTAGATTCTAAATGCTTCCTTTTCATGTTATTTGAAGACAAGTACACTGCAGTTTTCTTTGACCCTAGGTGAATTTCCCCCCACAGGTCATTTTGACAATGAGACAATTAGTTTCTTAGCCTGATTAGAGGTGTCAAAATACAAATGAGCATGAAAAAGGGTTGATGCTAGTGTCGTGACTCCCTATCCAATCAGGGATGGAATAAATCATAGAAAATAAACCAAGCTATCAATAAGTTCTCCTTAAGAGGACCCGGAAGGTCAAATAGGGAAAAAATTGAAAATTGTTTTTGCAGAAAATCATAAAGTAACATCTAACGAATAAGAATGTACAAAAATGTCAATAAAAATCCATCTGAAAAGGGACGAAAATTCAATTCTGCTCACCCGGCGCTATAAGTTGGATTATCACACTGAGGGGTTTCACTGACAGAAGGATACATCAAAAATCTATATGCTTTGTCAATATATAAATGAATCGATGATTAAAACCGAATCAGTGAAATATTCTCATGAGGCCCTTGCTCTCTCCAATAATTTACTTTTCTATTTTATTTTCCCCAGGACAAGTTAAGAATCACGTAATACACCCTATTAAATCATACAACTTAAACAGTCAATTTCACAAATATCCCCAAACAGTGGGTGCTGATAAATGATACTACCAAATAACCAGCAACAAAACATAATGTCCAACTACATAATAGTACTCCTTGATGAGGCCTATATTGGGGGAACCGCTCGGAGGAAAATAAACTGATGAGAAAACTTGCCTAACTATCTACTCATCCCTTCACAACCCCTAACCATGGAAAAGGTTTTTTATGAGGGGGGTAGGGAGGTATTAACGTACTTTTATGCGATCACACCAGTACCAGGGTAGGTTTTGGAGGCGGTCAATGTCAATGAACCCCCCCGCCATCTGTAACCATCTCTTGATATCCATAATCATAATTTCCCTATGGCTAAACAAACCTAAGAAGACTTGACTAAACTACTCTACGAAAAAGTGATAAAGGGTGGAGAGCGCCCCTCGCGGAGATTAAGGGAACGTGGCAAGTTTTTGTTTGAACGTCCACATGCCTAGGTCTTCTTTTTATCTCTGCTTCATAGTGGGATCGACACTTTTCTGTTACCTATAAGCCAACCACCTCAGATTCCGTTTATTACGCCCGTTGACCTATTTGTCCACTATAATATTCGGCTTCAATAATATATCAGAATGATCTTTTAGTTTGGTGGTCTGGATGATCGCATTTAAAATATCATACATCAATCCTTTAAGTAACATACAGATTAGATTAGACGGACAAATAGATTGGCGGGCGTAGAACCGAATCTGAGGGGGCAGGCTTATACAGAAGAGTACCGATGGATCGGTGCTAGTTCGTTGTGCGTTCTATCGCCCTGCTTCAAGTTCGGTGTGCGTTTTATGTATGGATTGTGGTTTGGAGTGCGATTCATTTTCTTTAATATTATACCTTTAATATTATAACCACGACCTCTCTATGCTTCGGGTGTGAGCTCCAGATACTGGATCCACTTATGCTTCCTGGTGGTTTACTGTCTTGTGCACAAACCCGCAACTGCTTAGGTCGGGGACCGGCACTTCCTTCCCGACCTCCAAAAAGCATGGCGAATCTTTCCCCTAAAGTGATGGCAATTACTTAGGTTTCTGAACTCCTTCCTCCATGCAATCGGCGATTCTTCCTCGTTGCTCAATTGTTTCCCACCCAGGCGTAGGTCAGTTTCAAAGCAAAATTTTCAAACTAAACGATTGCTAACAACACAGACGCCGTTCGGCAACTAAAGAACACAGATAGGGAGACAAGAAAAGGAGATACGATTTCAGATTAAAAGACTGCATTGCCAATGTTGACTTTTGCACCTAACAGATGCTGGCCTAAGTCAGAGCGCGATCGCAGCCGGTTTATAGAACGCACACCGAACTAGCACCGATGGATCTATCCCCAATATATGTGTACACTGTGTATATTGTTAACTGTTTATTTGTAAACTGGTTCTTTGAACAGTTTTTATTGTTTGCAGAAGTGTATTATCACCCCCACTTTACAATAGTAAATTTTCATGTTAACGTCGTTACATAAAGATTCTAGATGTCTTTGAAACGTTTAAAATGTATACCAGCGCCTTCAAAGGAATGTTTATATGTAATGCACATTGTATGATCAGTCAGACCCTCATTAAGATTGCGCTGTTAATTTGACCTTTTCATTCACCTGTTGATATAAGACCTCTCCCAACAGCCTTCCCCCAGGTGGTTATATTTTTACGCAGTCCAACATCAGATGTGTGATGTCCTGAACGGGCTCAGTGGGACCCCACCGCTTCACCATCCACCACAGGAATAGGTTTTCATAACCATGACCCGAAAGAATTCCATTAAAGTATAGGTGGTATCAATGATATTCAGTACATTGTTAAGTAACCAAGAAGTGGAGTTGTGGGATCGCTATAGATGCTTCATGCCGAGGGCCCAGGACTGCCTGCTACTTAGTTCATGGTTATTATAATTCGATGGGTTCTACTTTCTGCACTTCGCCAAACTTTCCAAATACATCTACTTAGCGATAACATACATCCAACCTAAACTCTCGGTCGTACCCACCGAGCAATTGAATACACAGCCGTAGATACTTTACACCCAGTAAACCCAAATCTAAATTTAGTGATAAAAGAAAGTTCAAGAACCAGAATATAGCTGCATAGTCATGGTTCAAGCATTGGGTATATCTATATACTACGTTTTATTAGGTTTACTATTCAAACAAATCCTTACGTGATGATTTTGAATGGCAATCCGAATTTGAGACTGCACTGATCGGATTCGCTCGTGGGTGGCCAGCTCGGCTCCGAAAAAACCTCCCGACTCGTTCATCTTCGGAATGGACTCCTCCGTGTTCATAATATCGAATGTTGTCCAAGTAGAGCAGAACAACCCGAGCTTTTACAATAATTTGTGCAATAACATTGACAATATTGAGAATCTAAGGGCCTTGGGAGTTGAATCCACTAACCACTAGACGAACTGGTCCAAATTACAACAAAAATCCGAATTCAGGAAACCGTTCATAACACGAAGAACACAAATCACTGCTAAACCACATTGAACACTACTTAATTACTTATTACGAGCGGAACTTCAGTATTTTCAATATTACTTCCAACCAAAAGTCATCAAAGATCAAAGCGCTCGAGACAAGGCTGTGGCGCTAGTTACAAGGTGCCAACATGGAAGAAGATGGAACTCTTCTTCCATGCTATGGTGCCAGGGCCATCAAAAGCAGATGGAATATCAACACTGTTTTTGTTCCATGGCAGAAGTAATTGTTTTCTCATTGATTTGACTGACGTTGATTTTGGAACATAATATGGATGATGAAGTATAACGATATTCGCTTTTGGAATTTTCCAAGTATCGAGTTTACAAATATTGAACTAATCCATTATGACTTCCTCCATGATGGATCACACATGTTGGAGACAATTGACTTCGAATCTTCGAAGAACACTATAACTTCATTATGATTATAACCACCTCTACAGCCTATATTACCGTCACTATTAGATTCACCATTTAGACGACGTGAATTGAATTTTGGTGTTCACATTTTCGTGTTTTGTGCGATTATCAACATTTTCATTCCAAGTACCTACCCAATTCTTATTCATTCCCCTAATTCACTTTTTATTTAAACAAGTCGTTAAGAATGCTTAAACGTTCCGCCACTTCAGATTTGAACCATACCAACTGGAATGAAGAAGAGGAACCTGAAAAACCTAGCGGTTTCAAACTCGCGAGTGCTGAAGTTATGAGCAAAAGGGTCATCAAAACTGGTAAAAGACGTCAAATGGAACGGAAATTAGGCGAAGGCACCGCTTCAGACGTAAGAGGATTTTCTTTTCAATTGACTGTTAAGAATCTTCTGGGGAAATTTCGGGTTTGTTCGAGGGCAATCAATATCAAAAATGTGGGTTTTCCAGTCCAGTAGTTATGTTTTCAAGTATGTGAAATACTCAGTTTAGCCAAATAGAAAGTCAGGTCTTATTATCTTCAACACAAGAGCAAGCTGTATTTGGCGGGAGCACAACACCGCGGAGGTGCTCTATAACTTTTCTAGGTATAACCAACAGTAGATTAACTGTCTGCTGAATAAAGGGATAAATGCTGGCATAACTACATTTGTAAACTATCATGTAACATCGTTAAGATGGCCGTATCTGCCTAGCGACAGAGTATGCCTCACAATCTCTTCTTTAATATTTTTTTAATTTTTTTATAATTATTGATACTTTGGTTGGTTCGGTAATATTGAGTCTTCATTAGGTGTTTATGGAAGACAATGATGGTTTCGCAACATACTTTATGGAGGTCCTCAATGTTTGTTGCGCTTACTGGCGGGCTAAGTCAAGGGGGGGAGACAAAATTTTCAAAGACTCCAAGGAGAATTTGGAAATAGTTATTCTTGCTCCAACCACGAGACCTGTGATCTCGATTTCTTTGAGGCCATACTTCTCCTTGAAGAATACACCTCAAGTCCTTTTCCCTTCAATGCAGAAGCTAGAAGTCGGCGTATGGCGTGGTGCCGCTCATTCCCCATCAGCACCCCAAATTCACAATACTCCAAGATGTGAGAAGCCGTCTCCGTAATAGTAGAGAGTTTTTGGCAACTTCAACTTAACGTCACCCGTTACCGTTCAGGCAAACTAAGAACAATACTGCGAAGAAGTAGTGTCTTAAAACACAGATTTATCATTTAAAAGATGTGAAATAATAATAGAAACAATGCTCTAATCGACCAAATAGAGCCTGTGCACAAATTTTTTTCGATCGAGTTGAAGGCTAGTAAAGCTAGACAGCGGAGGCGGACTTCAAATGGCACATTCGGATTCTATCTGACTTGAAACGTAAAATAACCAAGTTTGAGGGGTGTTCAAAAACCTACCCGCTACATCAACATAATTAGTTGGTAATGAGGCATTTGAAAAGAAAAACTATTATTATTTACTTCACCAGTATTCGAGTAATTATGAGGTGCCCAGTAGTGTTACATTTACAGGAAGGTTAGGCTGGTGTCGTGTGCCTTTAGGTCCCCAAACGGTTGTCGATAAATAAATAAAGCCATTCTAACGTACGACATTGCTAGCGTCCCCTCAAGGTCACGTACTCTTGGGTACGTTAGGGTGACGTTAAGGGTACTTTAGTGGTCACCAAAAACTCTAGTATTTGTCTCAGTACATATCGCATCTTGAAGGATCCGTCGCGTCCTGGGCTTGATTTAGCAGCGACTGAGTTTGAAACAAGTTTAATTGATTCAGTGAACTCATTGGAAGTGAGCCCACCATTGATTGTGAAGTGTTTATTGGTCTTGGCAGCCTGTTTAATAAATAATTCCACTCCTCCACCTTTTGATTTAAGAAACTGCCGCTTTTGGAGTTCTCTTTCACCAGAGATCGAATCTTTGAAAATGTCAATTTAGGCCCATCAACCAGTCACAGGCTGACCAAGCACTGTTTCCATTCACCATCTATACCTCCGGCCTCTTTCAGTGGGTCATCCTGAATTGAGAAGCTTTCACTAAGATGTTAAATTGGTGCATCCAAATCTGCTCTAAATGTTTCAAGGCCTTTTGCTCTGATTGAAGAGTAAAATTTACTATCCTGTGTGTCTCGGGCAATCTTGAGCACTTCCTTGAATGCTGACTTTATAATTTTATCCAAATCTGTTAAAATTGATTGAGTACCTACACTTAGTTTCAGACATTACTGCTAGAAATACCGCCACAAATGTCTTCTTTTTTTCTCTTCAACATTTAGGATCACGAAACTAATTCATTTCATTCACATTCAATACTTGATTAGTAAAAATATATAAGTCAATAAATTACAGAGTGAAATAGGACCAGAGAACACCAAAATCTCAGTGTAAACACAACCTCATCTTGTAAAATTCTTAACCACCTACCTATGGAGGTGGTGAGAAGTTTTACTAGAGTGAAGCTAATAGTGATCAGTGGATCTTACCGTGACACCCTATAATTTTATGTGTAATGCATAAAATTTGTAATATCCTCCCTATAGAGGCCCATTCACGATCCTGCTGCAGGAAGAGAGGAGAACGAAAAACTTCCCTCTCTTCTTGCACGGGAGGCATGCAGGACGTGTGTGGAGGCCTTCCTGCTGCGGTGTCCTGCATAGCTCGTCGGATGGGTTTCCCATCGGACCATCCTGCGGTCCGGGGTCCCCCACCCTATCAACTTGCTAGGTCTGAGCGTGTGTGGACCTGCCAGAAGACCTTAAATAAGGAGCCATTGAAGAATGGAGAACGCAGAAGGTAAACACAGAATACCGTATACTGGCGGGAAACCTTCGGTTTGAGCTGGGAATGACGGATCGTGTATGGAGGATGTACTCTGAGGCAGGAGAGCGAAGAGAGGAACTTCGTTGCACTCCCCATCTCCTGCAGCAGGATCGTGAATGGGCCGCTTATAGTAACTTTTGATATTAAGGGCGGAATTCATGGACAAAGCCCGAGTGTGTGTTCACTCACACTCACCTAAATGGCGGGTCACCCTCCACTCACCAGTTCGAGTTCATAGTTGAGTGGGGTGGTTCACTCAGCAGTTAGGGGCACACTCAGATTACACGAGTTTTACAGTGCACTAACGGGACATTCAACACTTTTCAACTTAAGTTGGCAGCTCAGACATTATGTTGTTGGGAAGTTTCCCTCGTTAAAGGAAAAGGGACGGGAAAACTCCCTCATGCATTCCACACTGATCAATAACAGTTCTTAAAGGTTACTATTTTCTTTGGTTTTTTGCTTTTTGTGCTGTTATCCTTGTTCCTTGGGGAGATAGAACATAGGCCTTATCAGACAAAGACCAAAGTCATTGGTCCTCTCGTCCGGTTGTTCTCCCTAGACCCTATCATAGTTTGTGGACAACTAACTAAGCAGATCTGTCTTCTAAAACTCTCAGTTATTTAATATATTCTTCAATTTCTCTTATCCTTAGTTCAATGCTATTTTCCAGGCTGTTGCTGCATCGCCATTTTCAAAATTTACTTTCTCTGGAGTGAACAATCAATCCAACACCCTGCCCGCGCCAACTTTCAACATTTTATCACCTGTCACTCCCTCAGCCACCAACGGACCTGTGGAGAATAAGAAAAGCGACTCGAAAGACCAACCAGATGATAAAAAGACAACGTATTTGGCTAAGTTGAAAGGTCTGAACGAAGAATTGCTCTCCTGGATCGAGAGTCATTTCAAAAAGAACCCCACTAGTATTTTCACTCCAGTGTTTGAAGACTACAATAAATATTTGAAAGAAATCCAAGCAGAAAGAGATTCTAAACCTGGTGCTTCTGTGACTCCTGTTGGGACGCCTGCGTTCAGTGGTTTCAAATTTTCTGGTGATTACTTACTCATTTTAATCAACTTTTACTAATGTTTCAAATACCCTTGCCTAATAAGTTCTGTAATTATATCCAAGAAAAGGCAATGCTCGGAAGTTTTGGCATACTTCTACTTTCAGTAGTTTCTTATTTTTCTTCTATTGCTGCACACAAATCAAAGAAGTGGTTTGTATGCGAAAACTTTGCACAACTTGGTCAAAATGACCAAAAAACATCGTAATTTTGGCAATTGTAATGTTTTTTATGTGCATATATTTCAGAAAGTATGCTTTTTTCAAAATGACCACTATACAAAATTGGAGATCTACAATTTCTGCTATCTATATGTCTGCAGGGTGTCCTGGGTGTACCCCCCCCCCCCCCTCCCCCCAACTTTTTCTCACAATTTTTGAAGTATCGAAGGGAAACTTGGACAGCGTTTTTGGGGTACCTGATTTTAAGTTTTTAACCAATAACAATCAGAAAAGTTCAGTCATGCAGCATGATTGTGGGAGCGAATTTTCTAAAATTATCTATCGTATTATAATATCTTAAATTGTATTGAAATTTCAGCAATTCGAGTACAAAGAAATTGTTTAAAACCAATTTTATGGCAGAAAAACTCAAACTAAATAAAATTCGGCGATTTAAAGAACATATTGAATTTTTAGATTTTTCTGCAGTTTTTCTAGATTTTTCAGCAAATATTAATAAAATTTAAGTAGGTACGTTTTTCACCACAATCCTCCTAAAAATTTTAAATGTAACGATTTTCTGCCGTTTTTGGCCACTTTTAGTGATTTTTTTTAGCACATTTTTTGACATTTGCCAATTTAATGTGCTTGCCAACGAACTCATCCTCTCATTTGGAAAGCCATAAAAGTAATAGTTAACGATTTCTTTGCTCTCAAAAAGCCAAAAAATATATACTTATATATATTTGCGCGTGTCATTCCAGAGGATCTCTTCAGGATTGATATAAAAAATCCGTTCTTTCACTAAGAAAATGAAGCATTTTCAAAGGAAGGATAAGTTTGTTGTCAGCCCTTTTTGAGCACGATAAATTGGTCAAATTTCGAAAAATGTGCTGAAAAAATCGCTTAAAATGGCTGTTATGACCCAAGAATATTTGATACCTCGGACGGGAGTTCGAACTCATGTCCTTGCTACTAAGGGGAAATTCCCCTTAAGTTGCAACATTCGAACGGGTTGAACTATGAGGCCAATGTAATCAAACCTCTTTGACCGTCGGTTATTTTCCTTGAACATAAAAAATTATTAAATTAAATACCAGCCGTCTCAGCTGGTTTGGGGTCGGACAAAATGACGAAGTGAAACTGCAGGCCACTGGCTTAGAAGATGCTAGCTGGAAGAATTTCAGCAGTTGAATCACGGTTTGTGTTTTGACTCAAGTGAGTGAGGAAGCGAAAGATGCTACATCAGGCAATGTGATGTTTACGGTCTTATGGCTCGAGAGGGATTTAATTAGTTATTGTTTCATATTATTTCTGGTCGTACCGACTGCGCCACTATTACGGCCCAAAAATTTTGACACCTCAGAAGCGAGTTCGAACTCGTGTCCATCTTACTAAGGGAAAATTTCTCATTAGTAGCAACACCCGAACGTTTTGAGATATGAGGCCAATGTAAATCAATCCTTGAAAATGGCAAAAATCATTGAATTTATTTTTTAGCAGGATATTACTTACTCAAAAGTGTTTTATTCACTATGAACGAAATATGCTCTTGAAATTAAAATTCTCTATCTGATTAGCAGATTATTATTCAGAATAAGTAAGTTTTTTGCCATGAAATTTATATAAAGGAATAGAAATCAAACCAGTTTTAAATTCTGGTGTTGTGTATTATAAGGAGGTGATGAAAATGTAGTAGCTACCACTTCAAAGGGTAGAGGCGATTAACCTGCCACACCCAGAGGATATCCGGAAAGTTGGTAGCCCAGGGACTACTCCTAGGTGTGGCATTTGCAAGAATTGTGGGGGTATCCAGCACACACCCAGGGCTTTCAAAAGGCTGGGGGGGGGGGTCCAAGTAGGCAGGGCATGGTTTTAAGAGATTTTACCCATTTATCCTATATTTGAGGGGGGGGGGGGGGGGGATACGCCAGGACACCCAAAAATAGAGTGGTTAGGTGGGTGTGGTTCGGAACCAAGCTCTGCTAACATACGTCAAGGTGATGGAAATGTAGTAGTTACCACTTTGAACAGAAGAGGCAATTGACCTGCTACACCCAGAGGATATCCTGAAAGCTAAAAGTTCAGATACTATCCCTAGATGCGGCAATTTCAAGAATCGAGGAGGAACTACCCAAATCCATCACACACCCAGGGCTTTCAAAAGGCTGGATGGGGGGGGGGGGGGGTAGACAGAGCATGGATATAAATTAATTGTTAATTTTAAAGAGATAAAAGAGATATTACCCATTTATCATTTATCCTATTGGCGGGAGGGGGGGGGGGGGGGTGCGCCAGGACACCCAAAAATAGAGTGGTTAGGTGGGTGTGGTTTGGAACCAAGGTCTGCTAACATACGTCAAGGTGATGGAAATGTAGTAGTTACCACTTTGAACAGTAGAGGCAATTAACCTGCTACACCCAGAGGATATCCTGAAGGCTGACAGCCCAGGAACTATCCCTAGATGTGGCATTTTCAAGAATGAGAAGGAGGAACTACCCATATCCATCACACACCCAGGGCTTTCAAAAAGCAGGGAGGGGGGGGGGGGGGTAGGCAGGGCATGGTTTTAAAAGATTTAGCCCATTTATCCTATTGGTAAGGGGGGGGGGGGGTGCCCCAAAAATAGAGTGGTTAGGTGGGTGTGGTTCAAAACCAAGCTCTGCTAACATATGGTAAGGTGGTGGAAATGTAGTAGTTACCCCTTCGAAGGGTAGTGGCAATTAACCTGCTACACCCAGAGGATATCCTGAAGGCTGATAGCCCAGGAACTATTCCTAGATATGGAATTTGCAAATATCGAGAAAGAGGAACTACCCATATCCATCACATGTCTTTTAAAGTCTGGATTTAATTTTGTGGGTAGACTTTGATGGATTTTGTTTGAATTTGGTTTCAGTTGATTCAGCAAGTAAAGCAACGACGGAACCATCCACGCCAACTATATCTACACCTTCCAACGACAAACCTAAGCTACCGTTGGGTACCAGTTTATTCGGGAACACTCCCCTTACTGCTAACAGTGCAGACAAACCTGTGGGGAGCATCTTCGGCAACACTACCCCCAAAGTGGACACCCCATTCAGTTTTGGCGGAGCCAAACCTTTCTCCTTTGGAAATGTGTATGTATCTAATTAATAAATTCATGTTCATTTCTACAACCAACCATCTATAGTCCTCCCACTAAAAGGCAGAACTAAACCTGAGCTCTTATAAGGTAAATAATTTCCGTTTTCCCCAGTTTTCCCTGCTTTGAAATCAGAGGTTTCTTATGTTAAATTTGCAGAAAAACTGCTAGAAAACTCGAAAATATTGAGAGCTGAAAGCACTCGCAACACAGTGGAAACACGAAGTGGGGAGACGCCCCTCAAGATGTCGGAGGCCGAGGGACACAGGGTGGCCAACAGGAGGAGAGCAAATGTTCCATTTTTATTTGAAAAATCGTGCCTTCGTGGATTTTTCCAAATCATTTCTTTGAAAGTCCTTCCTCAACAGCCATGTAAACGCGATAGCTGCGTCAGTAAACAGTCATCTACGAAGACTATACTATAATTATTGCAATACTGAGTAGAATGCAGAGCAATAACACAGCACCAACACTGCACTGGTTTTCGAATATAGGTGTAAGTTAGTTTTGAAAAAAACTTTTGAAAGATAGAAGTAAGTTTGAAAACTCGTCAAAGTCAAAATGACTACGAGTGAAATGTGAAATGTAGTGCTCCTAAATAATTCAATAATCCCTACATTCTTATCAAGGTTGACTCAATCGCTATTTCTGATTTCCCCTCCCCTTGATAGAGCAAACTGCCGGAGGCTTTTATTTTAGTGGGAGTACTATAATATTTATTTCTAACTGTTTCAATACTTATCCTTTCATTCAGAGGTTCATGATGGCCATTGAATTTCGTTTCAGAGCTAACCCATTATCCTCTGGCACTAGTTCAACGGAAACAGCCTCCGAAGTGCGTAATGATGAGGATTCTGAAGAGCCTCCCAAAAATGAGTTCAAACCTGTCACTGAAGATGATGCAGTATTTTCTCAAAGGTATTTGTTATTTAATTTTTGCTTTAGTATTTTCCATGTGAACACTTAACTGTAACTTTCCTTTGTTTAACACTTTCGCTGCATAACCCTCTGGGTGGGGGTAACTTGACCACTACTAACCGTTTGAAGGTCAAATGTTTGTCTCACGGATTCATCAGCTCAGTTGTTGATATGCAACAGAATGTTACTTTTACCTGTCAACTGAAAGGTAAGAATTGTACTTTAGGTTCATTCTCACTATTAAAGCCAGGTACAATATCCTTCCATATGCTTGGAAAGTCGGCGTTAATAATAAGGCAATGAGCAGATGGATCCGCCCTAGTAGTTTGAGAAGGGCCCAAATAAATAAATCCGCGTTAGCAGTGAAAGTGTTAATCCACCAAGATAACAAAACAAAAAACTGTTTGTTCAACATTTGAAAATTCTATATGATATCCCACCTTCCTAGGATCCACCTGATTTTGTTATTTTGTTTTTTGAAGCAAATATGTGTCTATTGCTGCTATTAATACGAGGGTCGTCGAGAAAATAAGTTCCGTTTTGGTCTGTAGGGCGGTTTTTGCAAATTGCGACAACACGCCTCGAAAGAGTGGAGCTTTGTGAATGGAAGTGAGGTGGAGGGCCTCAGTAGCTCAAATAATAAGATCAGGACGGGTAGTTGAAATGGAGCTCTCCACGACGCATCCCACCACCTCGGTGCCCAGTCCCTCTAGAGTTGTGTTGAGTGATTCAGTTTCTTTTTGCCCGTGGTTTCAAATAGGTTGAAATTCACCAACAGCTCATTTCTGTTTATGGAGAAGATGTAATTAGTGAGTCAATGGTGAGGAGATGGGTCCGTGAATTTAAGGAAGATATTCACTAGAGGATGAAGGTGGGAGAGGCAGACCCTCAGTTGTGACGGAAAAATCGACAATGCAATTCGCGAAGAACGCCGTTCAACCCTTGATGAACTCCATCAGAGTTTCCCAGACATCTCACGATCGCTCATCCATGAAATTTTTTGGAGAAACTGGGCTTTCGGAAAGTTTGCGCCCGGAGGGTCCCAAGAGAGCTGAAGCCATAACACAGGAACAAAGAGTGGCTGCAGCTCGAGAATTTTCGGACCGCTACAGAACTGATGGGGACGCATTCCTAAAGTCTATCGTGTGTCTCATTACACTCCAGAAAATAAAAGACAATCAATGCAGTGAAAGAAGCTGTCACCAACTGGACCATGGAGGTGGCAGCAAGCTTCTATGAGGAAGGAATTTCCAGGCTCTTTTGCCGATATACGAAATGTCGCCAGGGATTATGTTGAAAAATAATACATATGTTCAAGTAAGTTTTCTGTAAGTTTCCAATTTTTCCAATAAAAACCTGATTTAAAAAAAGGAACTTATTTTCTGGATGACCCTCGTAATATGGGCCGGGCCATGATAACAATGATGTGCATTTTAATTTTCAAATGTATAGTACCTGTGTTTTACTAAGCTGTGAAAGTTAAGTACGAGTATATTAAATATTTTCGTTTAACCTTTTGAATCATCTTTATTCCTACTAATTAAAAACAGTCGTACAGGTTAGGTATTGCAATGAACCATTTCTCATGCGATTAGCCAAGTTCAGAAACGTCCAGCGTGGTGAGTGCTTGTATGGTTGACCACAAAGTTAAGGGTCATCCATCCAAGCAGTTTTTACGCTCTTGTACCGTGAACCCCTCTTGGTTAAAAGGGTGAGGCAATGAGCCGAAAGCTTAAAGCAAGTAATAACGCTGATAAGTTGGAATGCCAAAAGCGGTGTGTTTGGCGATAAGACAGAATGGAGGGGGAGGGGGGGCTACAAATTATTACACAATCGTTTATTATTTTATTCCGATGTATTTTGTCGGGATTCGGCTCGGATGGAAAAAATGCAATCACAACATCATTGTAATCGTTTTAATATCTCCTTGGACGTTTCAGTCAGCGCTGTGACCATTACCAGAAAAATCTAAACAACCAAAACAATCAACAGTATTATTTTAGATACAGGTATCTATAGATATGTATTATATAGGTATATATAGTCAGCGCCACACGCGGAAAAACTGGACAAGATTGAGCCATATTGAGCTAAAGTTCAGTCTACTCCTGATTTACGACGTTTCTTAGATATCCATAGTCGTGTTGACGATTTTTTTTTTTTTTTTCACTTTGTAAAGTTGACACCCTTTTGAATTGCAATCGGTTGGTCGTACAATGCTCCGTGTGGTCCCATTCTATAATTGAACTAATTTATATCTAAATCCAACGAAAAAAACAGTTCCAGTAATGCAGCATGACCGTATGAGCAAATTTTCATAGAAATAGTACTTATTATATTATGTTACTGTTTTGAAATTTGAGCGCTTAGAGTACTAAGAAATTGTTAACCACCAATTTTATGGCAAATAAACTCGTTCTAAATCATATTCTACGAATAAAAACAGATTTTGGATGTTTAGCAATTTTCAATCGATTTTTCAGCAAATATTAATGAAATTCATTCATTTTGTGAATAAATTTTTTTAATGTTTTAGTTCATCGTCAATAAACTTCTTTCGACTGAAATTCTGATTATGATTTTTAGACGTTTTCAGTCATTTTTAGTGATTTTTTTAGCACGTTTTTTTTTTTTTAATTTTGACCAATTTAATGTGCTCAAAAAATGTTGGCCAACAAACTCATCCTTTCGTTTGCAAAGCTTGATTTCGTTGCGCAAGAACGGCATTTTTAACTTTTTTATCTCATTTCTGAGAAGAGTTATCGCCTGGAATGACACACACATGTACGAGTATGTACATATGTATATACATATGTACAAATGAAAAAGCGTTAAACTAGGATTCGTTTCAAAATACCTCAAGACGGATTTAAATTAAGAAATTTTTCGAAAATTTTAATTTTAAAATTAATAGCAATAGTTTCATTTTCTACGAAAATTCGCTTAAAAAACACCCTTTTATTTCGAAAGAGAGATTCCGATTTGTTAATATTTCATATCCATCACGGTTGATCGTAAGTAAAGTGAGGATCAGGCCCATCTTGGTCCCATATGGGATTAGGTTAAAAATGTTTTTAGCGAATTTTTGTAGAAAATGAAGCTGTTGCAATGGCTGGAAATTTTCAAAATCAAAACTTTCGAAAAATGTCTTCATTGGAATCCGTTTGAGGCATTCTAAAACAAATCCTCGAGTTTAACGCCGTCTACAGGTGAGGGGGGATTAGATGTCTCGCCTTGAACCCCTAATAAAAGGGTAGAGTCGGCACTGTCCGTAACATGAATGGGTGGATAGATGAAAATGTTATTGAAATCGGGCAAAAACTGTAGAGCTCGGCCGAATAGGGGTCTAAGTTACATTTTTTCCCGAAATGGAGTTATTGGTATCAAACGATTCGTTGAGATCTCCTCCATTAAATTATACAAACGAAAAACCCCAATTCCATATTTATGTGCTTGTCGCTATAGACCTTCAGCGACTCAAAATTGTGGCTATTTTTCGCTTTGAACAAGGGTCAATGTTTGTTTTCGCCTATCGACCGTGCTACGTGCTGCAGTTATTCCATTCATCTTTCCTGGGTTTTCTTCTGTGTCGGTGATATTTCAGTTTTCTGCACTTACTTTAACTTTTCGCTGGTTTGTGTTCAAATTCGAGTGCTTTTCGACCCGTTTTAGTCGTTATTTCGGTTTATTTATATATTTTCGGTTTCTTCTTTGATTCTCCTGTCATACAAGTTATTAAACAAACGTATATTACCATCGAAATGAACTGGACGGTTTCCCTTGTACAATGACTTGGACAGGATGAATAAATCAAAATCGCGAGTTATTAATATCAAACAGTGACAGGATAACGTTCGGAAGCTCACGGGAGAAATTCACAGACTCAAAGCTAATTGAAGACCATGTCGCCCTTTGCCAAAACCTTATACAATAAAATTGTCATCTAAACATCCAGTTCTTCAACTTATTTCTACTTTAATATTTTAGATTATTGACGTTGTTATCGTCATGGATTATTCATTGAGCTAACAGGTCTCCGTCATTGAATTGAATACAGGAAAACACTGCTGATGATAAAGGTCGCATCTATTTTTTTTATTGATGGAGCAAGGGTCTATGTTACACTTGATCCTGCAGTTTCTGGTCGTGTGGTTACAAAGGGGTTTTTTCCGCTCTCCTGTAAAATTTAGTAAATGTAACATAGACCCTTATTCAGCCGAGCTCTTCAACTGTAGAAGTCATGCTTTTAACAAGATTTGGAGGTTCGGGCATGCGCAGCAGCTACTAACCGTACGATTGTAAAGAAATTGATATGGGATGATTAAATCGTCTTTCCCTGAACTACCCTCACATTTTGGTTATCCCCCCCCCTCCTCCCTCCTCCTCTCCCTTTATTTTGACCTATAAGCAACAACATACATTTTAGCGAATTTTTGAAGAAAATTAAGCTATTGCTCTCGCCTCAAAATTTGTAGAATGTGAATTTTTGAAAACATTTTATGCAGAAATCCGTTTCAGGCTATTCTGAATCATATTCTGAAGTTTAACGCATTTTTTTATGTATGTATACGTATGTATGTATGTATGTGTCATTTCAGACGATACCTGTCCGTAGAATTGTGCTAGAAACTTCAAACAAATTTTAAAATGTTAAGGACACAAAACGAAAGTTCAAGTTCGTTAGCCAGCATGATCGGATTACATCTTCGGATTCTTTTCTTCTTCTTTTTCTTCTTCTTTCTTTGAAATTTTCAAAAATGTAGTCAAAAATTTCAAAATAGCCTGTTTTTTGCGATTTGTTGTGCGAAATAATTTTTTCAGCATACTAACATGTGGTATATTCGGAATCAGCGTAAAATTTCCTATAAGAATATGTATCAAGTTTTCAAAAATTTCAAAGTCAAAAATCGAAATAATGCCGTTCGCTAGTTGTAAAAATCGGTAATATTTGCATGAAACATTGTCCAAATTCAGATTGAACTACTCTTATGGAAGTATCCCTGTATAACCAATCCTAGAACCATGCTGTTTAAAACGTAGGTAGTAGGTGCTTGTTAAAAAAAAAATGAGTTTACTCTGTGAAATATTCCGTCCTCCGATTCTCTCGGTCGCTCTCTTTAATGTTTTACACTCAACTGTTTTAGAACTTGATGTAGCTTTAATACTGACTGTGACTTAGAAAATATCAGTTCTATTTATGTACGTACTAGCACGCAGACCCAAGGCCTCGCTCCGCTCGGCCGTCAGTAACGTTAATCTCAAGGCCTCCCTCCACTCGGCCGTCAGTAACGTTAAGCCTAAGGCCTCGCTCCGCTCGGCCGTCAATAGTGTAGATCCCAATCCATTTGTCTTTAAATCTACAAGATTAGTTTAATAATAATAAAGTATGAGTACCTCCTAATTATTTTTAATAATTTGATTCCATGTTTGTCTATCAAAATCATAAACTAAAATTTCTCTACACGATCAATAGCGACTGAAATGTCGAAGATTTCTTCAAAAATTCGCTGCACAACTGGACTTTTTACAAAGCACTAATGAAAAGATATAATAAACTGTAATAAAGCCAAATTAAACGCTTCATGAAACTTAAAATTTTACAATAATTGTTGAATTAATTAATGTTACGTTCAATTGAATTAATGGTTGTTGTTGTTTGTCTTATAGGGTCAAAGTTTATGTGAAAAAAGAAGCCGATTACGCCGACCGCGGAGTGGGGACTTTGTTCATCAAACCCGCCAACAACAAGTTTCAGGCGCTGGTCAGAGCAGACACAAGTCTGGGCAACCTCCTCCTGAACATCATTCTGACTGAGTCGATGCCGATTAAACGGATGGGGAAGAACAACATTATGCTCGTGTGCGTCCCCCTCCCAGGAACAGACACCAAGCCTCTCCCCACTCTACTCAAGGTCAAGACGAAAGAAGAATCAGACAAGTTATTTGACGAATTAAACAAATACAAGAAGTAATTGTGAGGCTGTGCTCGTTTATCACATTGCATTTTCCGCTAAACCGGGTCGTACTCCAATTAGTGGATTACTTATCAATGTTATCGACCTTAAACTTTCCGTACAATATATATGATAACCTTATTTGGAAAAGTATCTTTGTTGTCCCATTCTTCCTTCTTATGGGTGATATTCTCGAGACTTGGACACTAGCGCATCCTTACATCGAGGCAAGGCGAAATCAAGTTATTTCACCTTGTTGTCATGGTGACGAGTAAACATATGCGAAAATGCGCCATTTGTGAACGAACCTGGACAACAGCGTAACATAGTCTCACCTAGTTCCGAGTCAATATTTTCATTATTTGTAATACGCAAGGTGATAAATTGTATGCAAATTACATCAAGTTATTATCAGGTGTTGACCTCAAACGCTACGAACGCAAGATTTAATCTGTGGGGTAGAGATCCATATGAAATGTGTGTTGGGGAGTTGACATACAAGTGTTCTAGATGATCCAGACATCAGCCGCAAAGATGTTGTGGATTACCTATCTAGTTTTAGAACTCTTCTTTGAATCAATTGAAACTAAAAATCTTTAGAGTACTGTGAAAGCGGTCTTGTGAAAGGATGCATTATGAGAGCTCTGTTAGGCGGGAATAGTAAGTTGTATCACATGTGGAAAGGTAAGTACCCAACTAGAGGTAAGGTATACCTACGTACTTTCCGTATATTATCACTTGTTCATGTAGGTACTTCATTGATCAAAACGAAAGTAGGTACCTACCTAATTACCTTTTTTGTCCATACAATTTGCGTAACTGCAAAACTCGCGCAATAACTGCACTGCCATTGCCGTCTTTATGAAATCTTACCTTCAGAGGAATGCATTTCAAGGTTTTTTCCTTGCAGCTGGTTTTTAATTCCATGATTCGATATTTGACAAACTTGCTAATCAGCGGTTGTATTCGTCGGCAAAGCAACGACCCACCTACTTTGTTTAGGCACTTTAAACCAACAGCAAATCTGGTAGGACGTACGTACCTACCTAAGTAGTTTCGTTTCTTGATGTAGCAACCCAAGCCTGGCCTTTCCTGCCTTGTTTATTTTGACAAATCTCTCCTTTTATTCATTCAATATAGCAAGTAAAGCTTCCTCAGTTAAGCATAGTACTACGAACTTATAATAAAACGCTGATGAAGCTACCTGAGCAATGGCTAGGTACGTACACAGCAGTACAGACACCTGAGGAATTTTCAATCATCTTTTCTTTACTATTTTTCAGGTTAATTATTCTCAAAGCCTAAACGAATGAAGTTCTTTAGTTTTCTGACACTGATTAACTACTATAGTTTGTAGGCTCCTAGTCCAAATAAAAACAAGTTCACGTTAGATTGGTATTGTTGACAGCAATCTACAATCAATTATTGCGCTGGCAGGCATGATTATTATAACATTTAGTCAAATTAAAACTTTGTATTGCTACAATACTATACTTTTTCAAAACAAAACTGTTGAAAAATGGCCTTATAACCACGAATTATGTTGACGTGAGACGGCAAACTTCTTGTGAGAAATAGGTTGGTTGAGTAGCGATTCATTGACGTAGGGCGGTATCATGGCCGACATTGGCTGAAACGCGAACCTACTCCAAGCGTGACGTCACGAGAATATGGGCCATATCCATGGTTACAGTTATATTAGAACAGGCATGCCGAACATACAGCCCAAAAAACGTTTAGAAAACTCCACAACTCGATTTAGCAAACCCAACTGGTGAAAGAAGACCTCCTTCACGCATTTTCCAACCTGTGCAGAGTGCTCAGTTGGAGACAAACACTCCTGTTTTTTCAAAAAATATTCTACATCTATTAATAGAAGTTAAAAAATAATAATGTGATAGAAGATATGAAAAGCGTTTATGATCCTCAGCCCTTCTTTGGTGCTCCTTTTTCCACTGACCAACAAAAAGTGCCCTCCTGAAACAGTGTGATTCAAGCAAATCCGCATTTAATGCATTTTTGCCTCATGAATGCAAAATTCTGCATTTCGCGGCTGAAATAATTTCTATGTTTGGGAGTACCTACCTACTTATGTGAACAGCTCTTCTTCATTATGAGGCCAAATAAGACTCTGGAGAGGTTTCTTTCAATAACGATGACAATTTTATTATAAAATTACAAATTATTTACAAATAATTAAGTTTTCAACACACAAAAAGTGGTTTTTGCGGATTTCGGACTCTTCTATCAGGATTTTGGAGTCCATATCAGGCCTTTCATTTTGAGAAGGTCGTACATTTTTCTCGTTTTGTTGACGTCGATTTTAACAACTTGTCTCGCGACGGCAAGTTTCAGTCCATCGTGCCGTTTACACTCCGCGATCAACAGTTGCTTGAAGTTATGGTACGCTTCGGGCACTAGCCTGACTGTCGAGCAGAGGTTTCTTTCGTCTTCATCCAAGAGGTTGTACCTGAAATTGAATTGAATAAGGTTTTAATAGGGTAAAATAAGGAACATAGTAATGCGAGGTGGAGAAAGTAGGTTGAAAGCAATCTATTGCAACAGTTGCAATGAAACATTTGCTGTCCTTTTGACATTTTATGTCTTTACTTTGGCACATGGACTCGAGAAGCGTTACAGTTGATTTCTAATGATTTTCACATACTTCTTAAGTTTTCAACTGACAGAAATTGTTCACCATTCGTTGGAAATCTCTCGATTCATCGCGCATTTCTTTCGTACTTGTTCTTGGTATTTATGTCGCCATTTTATATTTATTAATGTTATTAATAGATGTAGTAAACGATGCTACTTCTTATTAGTTTCCACGTTAGAAATCATTTCGAGAAAACGCCAAAATAAAGCCGTAGGTAGAAATGATTGCTTTATTACAAGAGTTTGTGGAAATCATTGAAACTGTTACAATGTAATGAAAATTGTTGTGTAGTGGATTTATATATGTTTTACTTGGTGTAGGTAGACCAAGTGGGACATTTATATTCTGGTTATGCGGGTTAGTCCCTGAGGTATTCCTGTAAGGAATGTGAGCGAAATCGCCAAGGTCAGCTCGCTTGGCGGGAGGAACTGAGGGGTAGTTCGTGTCGCAGCCGCGTGGAGCACTGGGCTCGCATAGTGGGTGCTGGGTTCGATCAGTTTGGTGCTGAGCCGTTGTGTAATATTCCGGCCTAAGATTTATATCTGTAGGAGGAATATGTTGGGCTTGGTTGAGGTACTGAAAAGTATCCTTTGTTTTTAGCACATTTGGAGTGTATTTGACACTCGGATCGGCCGGGTAGCCTTGTGTAGAATATCGTGGATATTCGGAAATCTTTGTCGAATCATGATGATTGACTTCAGAGCGGGTCTGAAAGGTATCCTCGAACTTTTGTGTGTGTGAGGCTTGATCTAACGTTTCCTTCATGAATACGTTAGGTGAGAAGGCGATCTCTTCGCGAGGATCGAGCCTTGGACCGTCGCTAGGAACAGCGGACGAGTCGAGCAGCTGGTAGGGAGCGCTGCGTGGGCTAAGGAGTAGGACGGGCGGCGCTCCATCGAAATATCCGACTTTATTAACTCGTTTTCGATACCTCTACGTATAGGATAGAGGGTTTGGAAGGTGGACTCGCTTGACAGAGCTTCTTTCCTTTGCTCGGATGTCAGGGACCTTGTAGTCTTGAAAAAGACTTCCTTGGACGATAAATTAGAGCGGATGAGCTGAGTAATTTATCGGCGTGCCCCGGCGGTCGGTAACGAGCCTAGTGCTACGAAACCCGGGCGACACGTCTCGGAACGTCCCAGCGGGTGTACGATCTAATGAGAATATCAATAGATGTACCGGGTGGCGTCCTGACAGAAGAACTACGTTGGGCAATGAGCAGGATGAATAATCACTGGACTCGTAGATGCCAATGCGAGATCTGTGTGGAGAGAAGGTATGCCTTGTAGAAAGCAGTAGGAAGCCGTTCTGAGATGAACTCGGGAGCAGAAGGATCGTCAGCGTAGAGCGTGTAGAATCTTCGTACTTCAGAGTGTAGTCGTCGAGAGCGGTGAGTGGAATGAATTTCGGAGGGCTCCGAGCGGGGTAATTATAGGGAGGTGGCCGCCTCCTGCCGCCTCCTGATTGGTCCGCTTAATTTCGTTAATTCAACTGTGTAATCTCATTGGCTCGCACATTGTTTTCTCAGTATCTGCGAGTATGATAGCTGAGCTGGTCCTCCGGGGTGGTTTCCCCACGTCCGTCGCTGCGACGGGGTCCCCAGAGGTGGCTTACGAGCGTCCGTTGCGGAGACGACGACCTTGAGTTGTCTTCCCTGCGTCCGTCGTTTAGACGGGGTCCTCGGGTGGTTTCCCTGCGTCCGTTGTTCAGACGGGGTCCCCGGGGTGGCTGCTGGACCAGAGGTGGTTGCTTGCCGCCTCCTGGTTGGTTCGCCTATTGTCTCTCGTGTAATCAGTGTTTCTGATTGGCGAGTAGGCTTGTTAGAATTGTCCTTGTTAGCTTTAGAGGACGTTTGATTTTCTGTTTGAGTTTTCTCATTCAAGGCGACTTGGTTCGAGATACTTGTCGCGTCTCTCTCGCCCAGTAAGTGTTTAGGGAGGTCGCCTTGTATGTTATTAGTTAATATTTCACTTTTGAGAGAGAATTTCGTATTTTCTCTCTGGTGAAATATTTTGTTTGACGGAGTTATAACTCGACGTCTTATAAATATTTGTGTGTCGTGTCTACCTCTTTTTGGTAGCCCTGAAAAGGGCTGTTGAAAAGAGGGGGTGGTTTTCACCACAGGCGCCCCCCCAAGACGTCGTGTTACTAACGACGACGCCGGTTGGGGAGAACTGGGAGGTCCACACGGAATTCTCCGTATGAAACTCTCACCAGTTGGGGCGGAGGCGGAGGTGCAGGCCTCGCGTCCCGCGCCTGGGGTGCGCCCCGGCCTCGCCGGTTTCGACGAGCGCCGCGGGGCGGCCGTGGCCGGCCCGAGTTTTGCCGACGGGAGCCAAACCCGCGAGGGTTTGGCCCGTGGCCGCGGCTGGGCTGTTGCGGAGGTGCTCGTTCCGGCTCCGTCCACCCCGCTGCGCTCATCTCGTCCCACCGAGGCACGGGCACGTCGCCCGAGCTGATCCACTTGCGTGGAACCGTGGGGAGCTGGTGAGCGGGTGGAGCCCTGGGCAGCTGCGGAGCGGGTGTAGCCGGCGTCGTGTATGCGGCTGGTGTCTTCCACACCACCTCCCTCGGAGCGCTGGCGTCCGCCGGTGTCTTCTTCTCCGGCGAAGGTGGTAGCGGGCTGATTGTTGCCGGAATCGGAGGAAATCCTCCACTTCCTCTGTGATCATGTGTTCGGAGTCGGTAGGAGTCGAAGCTGCCATGGTCAAAGTTGGTATGAGCTCCGGGCGTGGGGTGTTCCATATTTATATCTCCCACTGTTCCTACCCGAGAAAAGTGGGCGTGGCCTGCTTTGAGTGCAGGCACCCACTTCTCGTCGAATTTGGTAGAGGGGACGCGCCCTCTGGCGGATTTTCGGGGAGTTTCCTCCTTATTTTCTGCCTGATTTTGGCTTCGTGACACAGCTTCGTCTGAGTTTAGAGTGTAAGCTGGTTTTATTTGTTGTTTGGGAACTTTTTTCGTGTGTTCGCCAATTTGTACTGTAACCGAAAACTTATCTCTTTTAACAACTTTGAATGGTCCCGTGTAAGGACATTGCAAAGAGGAGAGCTGTGTGGGCACTCTGATATAGACATGTGTACATGTATCCAAATTTTTGGGCATGTTGACGGCATACTTCGTATTATTATGCTTAATATGCGTAGGCCGGAAGAAGAGAGGCTCAGAAAGGTTTGTAGAAGTTACGAAAATGTCTCCTGGGAGCGGTACGTCAATTCCGTAAACTTTTTGGAATGGTGTAGTTTCCGTTGCTGGGTCTACTGCCGTACGCATGGCGAGTAGTACTTTTGGAAGAGCGTCGAGCCAATTTTCGTTTTGTGCTTTGAGAGCCTCTTTCAAAGATCTATTTCTGCGTTCTACCATTCCGTTTGTTGAAGGTTTGTATGGTAACGTGTGAGTATGTTTTACTCCGAGACGTTCCATAATGAAATGAAATAGATCTGATTCGAATTGTGTGCCCTGGTCACTTGTGATGTATTTAGGTACGCCTTTTGAAGCTACCCAAATATTGATAAAGGCGTTTGTGATCGTGGATGTTTCGATGTTGTTAAGAGGGACTGCCTCTAGCCAACCCGTTGCTCTATCGACCATCATTAGAATGTAACGTTTCCCTCCTTTAGCTAAAGGTAAAGGTCCGGTAATGTCAACGTGTACATGTGAGAATTTGTTAGCCGTTTCAAATTCGGAGTAAGGGAGCTTCACGGAGCGAGTGATTTTTGCTCGTTGGCAAGTCTCGCATGCTCGGACCCAGTTGGAGACATCTGCACGAAGTCCGTGCCAAAAATATCTTTGTTTTGCTTTATGCACTGTAGAGTGTATGCCTGGGTGTCCCAAATTGTGAATTTGGCTGATTATTTCGTGCCTTATTTCGTTTGGAATATAAGGTCTTGGGTGTCCTAGGTCTAGGTTACACCAAATCTCTCCTTGAGGGAATTCAACTCGTGTGAGTTTCAATTTGTCCTCTGCGTTAGGAGGAGAATGAATTTGTGCATTTGAGATGTGCAGTAGAAGATTGCACTCTATTGCAGCGGTAATTTGCGAAATTTCGTCTATGGGCGGACCCTCGTCAGTTTGGGTTGAAATTGATTTTGTTTGAATTTCAACTGGATCGAAGGGTCTGGAGAGTGCGTCGGCGACGACGTTGTTCTCTCCGGGTAAATGTCGAATGTCACTTGTCATTTGAGAGATGTATGTTAGCCATCTCAATCTCATTTTAGAAAAATGTGCATTTTTCTTAAGCATCGTGCCTAGCAGAGGCTTGTGATCTGAACAAATATGAAAAGATCGGCCGTCCAAGTCATTGTGCCAGTGAATGCAAGCTTGGTAAACGGCGAACATCTCTTTGTCGAATGAGGCTTTATTCTTCCATTGTTCCGGAATTTCTTTACTGAAAAATCCCAATGGTTGGTAAGATTTCGAGCCGTGTTTGTCTGTAATTTCCTGCTCCAGTGCCGCTCCGATGTGTGTATCGGATGCGTCGCAGACTATTCTCCACTCTGCTGTAGGGTGTGGATGAGCAATATTATGCAATGTAGCTTTTATCATTGCTTGTTTTAAGCTGTTGAAAGCTTTTTCTCTCTCTGATGTCCATTCGATAGGTGTTTTGTCATTTTTTTTGTTTGACTGAATGGAGTCATACAGAGGTTGTGCTGTGTGAGCGAATTTACTTGAGCAAGCTCGGTAAAAACCACACATACCTAGGAATCTGCGTAGACTTCGTACGTCTATTGGCCTAGGAAATTGTTCTATGGCTTCTATTTTATCTCGTTTAGGAATTATCCCTTCTTTCGAGATAGTGAAACCTAGGAAATCGACGGTAGGTTTTGAAAAAATGCATTTATCAAAACCTACTCGAAGTCCGTGTTCTCCTAGCTTGTCGAAAATTTGTTTGAGGTGGTTCATGTGTACTTTATAATTTTTAGAAGCCACCAATATGTCATCTAGGTATACAAATGCGAAATCAAATTTTCGCATGATGCTGTCCATGTACCTTTGCCATGTTTGAGCCGCTCCGGCCAAACCCATGCTCATTTTTTTAAACTCATAAAGACCGAAAGGTGTAATAATTGCTGTTTTATGAGCGTCATCTGGGTGCATCGGGATATGGTAATATGCCGATTTTAAATCTATTGTTGAATAGATTTGTGTATTATGTAAATTCGCTTGGAAGGAGCGAATGTGAGGAGGAGGGTAGGCGTCTTTCTTCGTTTTCGCGTTCAGGAAACGGTAGTCGCCGGTGATCCTCCATGACCCGTCTTTTTTTGGCACGCAGTGTAACGGGGATGCTCATTCGGAATCTGATGGTGCAATTATGCCCTCGGAGAGCATTTTGTCAAAAGTACTTTTGACTTGAGCCCGTTTTTCGCCTGCCATGGGTCTTGCACGGAAGTGTACTGGTGTTCCTTCCGTGGTTATACGGTGGTAAACCCCGTTGTTTTTCCACTTTCCTTGAAGTTTGCTCATTTTATCATTGTATTTTTCAATGATAGAGCGTATGTTTTCGTCCTCCGTGAGCTGTACGTCCTCTGGTTGAGGACTGTTGTCACGATGAGGGATATCGCTCTGCTATTTGTTCGTCAGTGAATTTTTTGTTCATGACTGCAGCGATTTTTTGATCGGCATAGCTCTTTATTTTAACTTTATAGATGTATTTGTGTTTGACCCGTATTCCGATATCCCAAGACTCGAGGAATGGTATACCGAGGATCGCTAGATCAACTTTCGTGATCATAAAATCGGTGGTCATGTCTCCGAGGCCGATGTTAATCGTCGTGTCAGCACGCCCTAGTGTGTCTATAGGGGCGCCGTTAGCTGCTGTGAGCTTGACGTTGGACTTACGAATTTTTAAGCCCAATTTTTTGGTGACATTGTGGGGCAGAATGTTCACTTCTGCTCCCGTGTCAATGAGAAATTCAGTGCCATTTAGTTTGCACTTGAAAAAAAGCCTTTTATACTCATTAGTCTGCCGGTGTATAGGCTCAGATACACTGGCAGTTATTCGTTTTCCGAACTCTCTGCGTCGGAGGTTGGAACGGTACTTTCTTGTACCGATCTCTGAGTATTTTCGCTTGAAACCCAGGTTTTAGGCTGGCTTATAGGCGCTGGCTTTTTGATAGGTTTGGAGGCAGTATTTGCCTTCCAAGTGCAGTGTTCTGGGTCTGCACACTTGCGAGTTTCGCTACCGAAACGTGCGTGGTTTCGACAGACATAGGCCGTCGGTTTGTGAGGCTTACTCTCTACTTGCTGAGGTTTGAACTCAGCTTTTTGTGAGAGGGCCTTTTTGAAACCAGTCTTCGTGGGTTTCGAAGTAGATTCTACTCCTCGTATGTTGAGAGAGGGGTTCGCTGTTTTGTACGCGTGTAGCGTATCAGCTAGGTCGAGCCGGGCGGTCGTGGTAGGCTGTGCTGCGACCATGCCTCGGGCTTCGATAGGCAGAGTTTCGATCCACTTTTGAGTGATCAGAGCCTCTGAGAAGTACCCAACAGCCTTAGAGTACATTTCATGGTACTTGGTGCTGGGTTTTTTTTGGCGAGAGATGCGGGGTCCTCGAGTGCGAGGAGCCTGTCCTGTAAGGACAACCCGTATTCTCGTTGTAGGCGCTGTTTGGCCTCTTCATAAGGTGCGTGGGGTGCCGTGAGGTAAGCTGAGTCGATAGCTTCCCGCATTTCCTCCGGTACCCACTTGTATATAGCTGAGAAACATTCGTTCTGCGTTCTCAGGTGTTTTCGCACGCAGTATTGATCGAACTCGGCGAGTGCACGATCGATATTCTTCTTTTGGAAGATTGGTCTTTGATAATCTCCCATTTCCTCCAAAAGTGCTCGAAAGCCACTTTGCGTAGAGGGTTGTTGAGTGAGATGTGGGGCGTATAGGCCCGGCGGGGGTCGCACGCCCGCAGTGGTTCCCTGAAATCCACTAGCTTCATAAGAGGGAACGAAATGCTCCGTGTTAAGCCTGTTCAAAGGCGGGGTCACCATTTGTAGTGGATTTATATATGTTTTACTTGGTGTAGGTAGACCAAGTGGGACATTTATATTCTGGTTATGCGGGTTAGTCCCTGAGGTATTCCTGTAAGGAATGTGAGCGAAATCGCCAAGGTCAGCTCGCTTGGCGGGAGGAACTGAGGGGTAGTTCGTGTCGCAGCCGCGTGGAGCACTGGGCTCGCATAGTGGGTGCTGGGTTCGATCAGTTTGGTGCTGAGCCGTTGTGTAATATTCCGGCCTAAGATTTATATCTGTAGGAGGAATATGTTGGGCTTGGTTGAGGTACTGAAAAGTATCCTTTGTTTTTAGCACATTTGGAGTGTATTTGACACTCGGATCGGCCGGGTAGCCTTGTGTAGAATATCGTGGATATTCGGAAATCTTTGTCGAATCATGATGATTGACTTCAGAGCGGGTCTGAAAGGTATCCTCGAACTTTTGTGTGTGTGAGGCTTGATCTAACGTTTCCTTCATGAATACGTTAGGTGAGAAGGCGATCTCTTCGCGAGGATCGAGCCTTGGACCGTCGCTAGGAACAGCGGACGAGTCGAGCAGCGGGTAGGGAGCGCTGCGTGGGCTAAGAGGCCCGGCCGCGCCGTGTTCCGCCTCCCCTTGCATGAGGAAGTAGGACGGGCGGCGCTCCATCGAAATATCCGAGTTTATTAACTCGTTTTCGATACCTCTACGTATAGGATAGAGGGTTTGGAAGGTGGACTCGCTTGACAGAGCTTCTTTCCTTTGCTCGGATGTCAGGGTCCTACCTTGTAGTCTTGAAAAAGACTTCCTTGGACGATAAATTAGAGCGGATGAGCTGAGTAATTTATCGGCGTGCCCCGGCGGTCGGTAACAAGCCTAGTGCTACGAAACCCGGGCGACACGTCTCGGAACGTCCCAGCGGGCGTACGATCTAATGAGAATATCAATAGATGTACCGGGTGGCGTCCTGACAGAAGAACTACGTTGGGCAATGAGCAGGATGAATAATCACTGGACTCGTAGATGCCAATGCGAGATCTGTGTGGAGAGAAGGTATGCCTTGTAGAAAGCAGTAGGAAGCCGTTCTGAGATGAACTCGGGAGCAGAAGGATCGTCAGCGTAGAGCGTGTAGAATCTTCGTACTTCAGAGTGTAGTCGTCGAGAGCGGTGAGTGGAATGAATTTCGGAGGGCTCCGAGCGGGGTAATTATAGGGAGGTGGCCGCCTCCTGATTGGTCCGCTTAATTTCGTTAATTCAACTGTGTAATCTCATTGGCTCGCACATTGTTTTCTCAGTATCTGCGAGTATGATAGCTGAGCTGGTCCTCCGGGGTGGTTTCCCCACGTCCGTCGCTGCGACGGGGTCCCCAGAGGTGGCTTACGAGCGTCCGTTGCGGAGACGACGACCTTGAGTTGTCTTCCCTGCGTCCGTCGTTTAGACGGGGTCCTCGGGTGGTTTCCCTGCGTCCGTTGTTCAGACGGGGTCCCCGGGGTGGCTGCTGGACCAGAGGTGGTTGCTTGCCGCCTCCTGGTTGGTTCGCCTATTGTCTCTCGTGTAATCAGTGTTTCTGATTGGCGAGTAGGCTTGTTAGAATTGTCCTTGTTAGCTTTAGAGGACGTTTGATTTTCTGTTTGAGTTTTCTCATTCAAGGCGACTTGGTTCGAGATACTTGTCGCGTCTCTCTCGCCCAGTAAGTGTTTAGGGAGGTCGCCTTGTATGTTATTAGTTAATATTTCACTTTTGAGAGAGAATTTCGTATTTTCTCTCTGGTGAAATATTTTGTTTGACGGAGTTATAACTCGACGTCTTATAAATATTTGTGTGTCGTGTCTACCTCTTTTTGGTAGCCCTGAAAAGGGCTGTTGAAAAGAGGGGGTGGTTTTCACCACATGTTGTTTAGAACATTATTCATCAAAATTATTTGTTGAAATGGGGGTAAGGAATAGGATAAATTGCAAAAGTGTACATAGGTCTCTTTCCAACTGAAGGTGGGTTCATATTCATCCGCAATGAGTCCGTATTTTTACGATTCTAAATTCAATTTTAATCCCATTTATAGAAACTAAATTTTCGTAGCGCTTGTGTAAAATCAAGAATACTAAATTAATTTTAAAAAACTCAAATTCCTCAACAGGTCGGCAGGTGAAGCAAGTTCGGTTAAAAATACCTAGGAGTACCGATTTTTTGATCTTACAAACTACCTACCTACCTTTGATTTTTCCATTTGTGAAAATTTTCAACTTATAGGTAGGTAGTTTTGTGCTTTTAAAATAAGTAAATAGGTAGCTATTTGAGGAAAGATAACAAATTTACAAAACATAGAGGAAGTATAAGAAATACTTCTACCTGCCCTTACAAAATGGAAAGATTAACTATTCGTTAAAACTGCGAAGGCGACATCGTTTCGAAATGAGACTGTTGGGGAATTTCTTTGGTCAACTGGCTATCCGAAGATAACATTATATTTCAATCGAATATCGTGTGAAGTAGGTGCATTGAAAATAATTTATGCACCAAAAGGAGAAGTAATGAACTTACATGCCACGTCTATGCCCTCATAACTGTATTATTTGCCCTTTATTATTGTATTATTCAAACATCATCATCATAAGGAGCTTCGATGACCATGAAATGTTTGATAGGTAGAAAGAAAGGCGTGAAGAAATGATCACTCACTCACTCACTGCTCGGGGTTTCCGTTGGAAAAGAGTTTCAGGCACCATGATCGGCTTATACCTACTCCCTCAAAAAGAGGACCCTTTAATTTAAAAGAGGATTCCACCGGTTACCCCAAGTTGGAGTCGTCACAAGCAAATCGTTTGCTTAAATCAGCAAATTTTTTTATTCTTTTCCACCCAATATCTCTGAAGGAAGCACTTTCAATTATATGATGCCCAAATGCCTCCGTTCTGGATCTTCAGTACCGGTCGTATCTGCAAAGAAAGTGCTCTGCAGAATCCTCCTCGAGTCTGCAAGGGCACATAGGTGAGATGTTGTTATCTATAATATTCAGCATCCTACGGAAATCATAATGTCCGGTAAGGATGCCAATCATAGTTCTAATTGAATTTCTACTTTTACTTAGAAGCCAATATGCTCGTTTGGGATCGGAAGACGTAACAAGCATTCTGGTTTGTCTATATCTAGCTGTTTCTCTACTCCAGAAACTGTTGTCCTGAGCCAGCTCGCACTAAACCGTCCGCATTAACATTGCCTTCACGATTCTCATGACCAGGAATCCATTTTATGGTTATTTTGTTGTTACTAAGAAACAAATTGTTAATGTATTATTTTGTTTCCCAGACCAGTTTTGAGGTAGTGACGGGGTTCAGGAGTGCTTTAATGCTGGCCTGACTATCGGCAAAAATGGGAATGTTTTCGTTATAAGTGTTGTGGTTTTGTAAGGTGACCAGGCACTTGTTGATAGCATAGATTTTTTTTTATTGAAATACAGTTTCATATTTGTCAAGGCTGTAGGAGTCTGCCACTTGAAGGCTGGGTATGAACACACCAGCACCAGAGGAAGGTTCAGATCCTATCTGAGAACCATCAGTGTAGCAGTTGATGGTGCATATAGTCTCAACAGGGGTTTGCTTATTGTTCCACTCATTGCTATCTTTAATTTCACAGGTGGTTTTCAAGTTTCAGAAAAATCTCCTCTTCATTTCATCAGAGGGCGTAAGAGTTTCTGGTGCACAAGCGTTAGTAGCTTGTTTGATGTGGGTGTGTGTAGTAAGAGAGATGACTAGTGCCATGCACCCATTTCCCCAAAATATTCAACCTAACCACGGCTTGCATGGGATAAACAATTGCGAGAGTATCCAGTGGTGCTAGTCCAAGGGTAATTTGAATGCTTCTAGTTGGAGTAGTGCGGAAAGCTCCACTAATAAGCATGCAGGCTAATCTTTCGATTTTGCACAGGTATTTGCTGTAATACCCGGCCACCACACTACCACTCCAAAAAGGGAGTCTAGGCAGAATGATGGCCTGGTAGATCCAGTGGGCTATTCTGGGGGAGAGTCCCCACTTTTTTCCAATCACTCTCCTGGCATAGAAAAGGCTATTGGTAATAGAAGATACAAGCAATGATAACACAACCGGACGGTTGTGAACACCCAGCCGGGATTCTGTCCTCCACTACTTCCGACCACAGACGCATTGACGGATGAATGTGAACCCACTTTTAGCCTTCCACGTTTAGGAAAATTTTTGGAAGTCCCCTTCCTTCTCTGCCGCCTTGCTTAACATCCCTTGCTTTAAATTATTTTTCGATTTCGCGTAGGTACCAACATTTACATGAAGTGATCCTTGTGCAAACATTGAAAAAAAAGAAGAAAAAATTGTTAATTCACTTCAGAAAAATACTATTTAAACACAAAAATATCCGATGAAAGAAAAAAATATTAGGTAATAATCAAAAAGCACTGAGCATCCTAGGAACAAACGGGCATAAATGTCAACAACAGAAAGAAAGAAAACTTAACATTAAGGCTAACAGATATCATAGCCCCCACGGAGCTAGAATGACCTTGGCTGATTGTTTTTGAACGTCTAGTGGTCTCGGCCCAGCGTCACTTACCCAGGAAGGTTGTGAAGAACCAGCGGTGCACTGGGCTTCCTCCCAGATCTACCTCCACCAACGATCTCATTCGAAAGCGCTGTACATCGGTATAACAGGCCGTTGAAGTTCTTGAGATGCTTCTTATTCAAATTTTCGTAGATTTTAATACCGTTTTTGAACCGAATCCCTTGGTTGCGGTAGTTCAGGTAATTGATCAACTTCTGCTTGAGGGTGATTTGGTACATGATGCCTTCTATTATGAAGTCAAGCTCCGGCCCAGTGAGGAACCTCATGAATTTGAGGAGAATCAGAAGGTTTCTCTTTCCGAAAGGTATCTAAAGTGGACAAGGATAAAGATATATTAATTATCATTTCAAAGTACCTAATCAAAAAGCTTCAAATTGCAGTGAAACATACAAAAATGTAGGTGAAATTATTTTGTGTTCTCTACTGAGACTTGATATGCACCAGTGTGTTTGCCTATTTGTTTGAGATGTGATACTGGCCACACTTTTGGACCTTTCGAGTAGGAATTCAGAGGGTAGGCTCCTTAAGCCCAGTACACACAAGGCAACGAATGAGGCGAGGCATACGCTTAGGTTTGGAAAACAGCCTTGGCCCGTTCGCCGAACGGCTCGAGGCGTGAAGTGCCCGATCCACCAGGAGTCAGTTCATCAAAGAGAATACGGCAAACAATGCGTACTGATGTGGACAGGGTTTTGAGAACCCATGCACACCTCGGTTCACACGCTACATTTTCGGTTAGTTGTTTGAACTGGCTGTTGAGAAGGTGAATGGACGGATTGGTGACTCTATAGTACCTTGCTAGCTGCATTCAAACCTGAAATTTCACAGACAAAGCATCCCATTCACCCTGCCTCAACTCAGGCTGCCTCGTTCGTTTCCTCGTACTGGTGTGTACAGGGCTTAGTAAGCACCGAATTCGCTTTATAGTTTTCAGTGCTGATCAGATTCGGCACTGCTGCACAGTTCTCAGTAAGGCAAGTAGGCGGAAAAAACTGTATCTTGAAAATGGATCATCATAATAACTTGGAATGGTTTTATTCAATTTAGAAAGGAAGAATACATTAGAAGAAAAAGGAAAAATACATTAGAAAACCCCCTGTCACGCAGCATGACCAGATAAACCAATTTACATAAGAAAAAGACCCGGAAAACTTCAAAAATGTGCTAAAAAATTGCAAAAATGATCATGAAATCAGAAATCAACGCAAAATTAATCATTCAGACCATAACTTGGATCATTAACTTTTTGTGAACTTATTGTGAGAGCTGAACGGCAACTGGTGAAATAAATATTCCACTGACATTATCACATTTGGAAAGTCCACTTAATAAACAAATCATTTTTAAATTATAAACAGATGATTTTCAAATCATAAACAAGACCTCCCATCGTTTGAGCAAACTATTGTTTGCTCAACTATAGTCCGGGTAACTTCATTCATAGCAACTTATATACATACACACACACACATATATACACACATATATATATATATATATATATATATATATATATATATATATATATATATATATATATATATATTAGGGATGGGTCGATTCTCGATACCACCGATTCTTAGGCATTGGTATCGGTATCGAGAATCGATCGCCTAGAGCCGATACCGCCCGGTGATGGGCGTTTTATTACACTACGGTACTATTGCAACCATCTAACAACGAAGATGGTTGTACCGTGCAACGGATTTGTGAAGTTAGCAGTTGCGAAACATGAATTGTCCAAAACACAACTTACAATTATAACTTTCTTTACAAGTAGGCTTGTGTTATTTTGTTTGTGACAACCGAAGTATTAGACAAAGCTATGTTTTCCAAGTATAAATAAAAGCCTAGAGCCAGTCTTATTTGGAAATATCTTACAGTTACCGACGAAAAACTAAAAAAAACCAAGTCAGTCTGCTTAACTTGTTTTATTCAGAAAGAAATCAATCCTAGGAAATAAAAGTTGCCTATTAATTGATACTTAATAGATAACAAAAAAATATCAAATTTTGTATTTGTACAAATCAAATTAACTAAAGCCTTGAATGAAAATATAAATCTGAAATTTAGAATCTGTAATAAGAATTAATCTGAATTTGAGAGAATAAAAATTTGAATATATTACTAGTTCAAGAGGAATTTTTGTTTTTCACCTACAGGTAAGTTAGGTATTATGCGCCGATGGTATCGGTATCGGGAATCGATGGTATCGGTATCGGGAATCGATAAATTTTGGTATCGACTCATCTCTAATATATATATATATATATATATATATATATATATATATATATATATATATATATATATATATATATATATATATATATATATATATATATATATATATATATATAAATTATGTGATCCTCTAACATAGGGAGGAAAAATAATAAAACTAATGCCTTCAGCAGTTCTCCCCTCCTAGTGGAAGCACCTCGCTTCGGACCTCCCGAAGCTCGGGGCAGTCGCTGTTGGGCAATCTCTCGTGCGGTACGTTCCCTCTCTGTACGTAGTCGTGTGTGTTTCTTTTCATATTTTAATAAATTGTATTCGGGAATTAAACGATTGTTTTTTAAAAACCGATTCCCGATTAAAGGACATTTAAGTGGCGCAGTCTCGTGGACAAATCAATTAACTTTGGGCAAATCAATCAATCAAAATCGATTGCATTCTGACCCAAAGGGAACCTGCTGTTCACCAAGAAGAAAATCCATCATCTCTACTCACTCTGTGACTTCAAGAGAACATCACACGCTCCACAAGAGGAAACTACGCGAATTCGCCAAAAACCAGGACGCCCGAGCAAAGACACTTGGCTCGTAAAATAATAGAAGTGGATTTCCGCCTGTGAAGACGGAAGAACGCTGTGCTATCCTCGCTATCTTTTCTCAGAAGCCGCTGGCCGCAACCCGACACCCGACACCGAGGTACCTACTCTGTCGACCTTCACCTAAAGCCGAGATAAGAAAACTCAGATGTTTACTCTCGTCGTGTTGTAAGTACCAACCCAGCTTCATCTTTTAATTCTCCAGGAGTAGCGAGATCACCGGCAAATTTTGAAGGAAGATTCAAACTTCTAATTCAACTTCATTTGATTTTTTATAATTGTTAAACCTCCCCATTTCATACCACCCGTTACCTGGTGGGAAGGAACAATTCAATTTTATTCTAATAATCGTTAAACCTCCCCATTTCATACCACCCGTTACCTGGTGGGAAGGAACGATCAAGTTTTATTGCAACCGCGTTTCAAGCCACCCGTCATCTGGCGCGGTATTGCAGAAAAAAAAAACTAACCAATTTTTATTGTCTTTTTCAAAGACACTTTATTTTATTTGTATTTAATTATTGAAATTGCGTTTCAAGCCACCCGTCATCTGACGTTAATTTCATAATTAACCAATTTTTATTGTCTTAATTTAAAGACACTTTATTTTATCTGTATTTAATTATTGAAATTGCGTTTCAAGCCACCCGTCATCTGACGTTAATTTCATAATTAATCAATTTTATTGTCTTAATTTAAGATACTTGATTTCATTTTTATAATTGAATATTATAAACTTGTGTTTTTGTACAATTACACACTGACACAAACGAACACTTGGAGTAGACACTGAACAGTACATACTTTCCTGTCAAAATTCCAAAAAACTACAGAAAATATTTCTTAAGGAAGGTTCGCTCACCTTTCGAAAGACTACCTGTAATAGAGGAAGATTCTGATATGTCTGAGGGACAGTCACAACCTGGGGCGGCAAACCCGATCCCGAGCAACCCTTTTAATGATCCTAACTTTGTAGATTATTTTATTTCTCAAAGAATCCAGGAGTCCCTCAGAAACTTAAATGTCAATCAAAATACTAGGGACCAAGTCCCCGAATTTAAAAAGAAACATGCGGACATGATCCCGACCTTTGAGGGAAACCCAGGAAAGCTCCGGAAATTTTTGGATACGTGTGAATCTATAGCTAATAGGTTCATAGATGATGAAGATCCCACAAATTATCAAAATGAAGAGGTCCTTAAGACCATTATGTCCAAAATACAGGGACCAGCCTCGGATATGCTAGATAATTATTCACTTACGGACTTTCCTAGTATTAAAACTGCATTGCTAGAGACGTACTCCGACAAACGGGACATATTTACTTTATGTCACGAACTAACTGGACTGAGACATAGGGAGAGCGAAGATCCTTTTCAGTTTCATAATAAAATTAAAGCAAAACTAAATTTGGCTATTGCTTGGATTAAAAACCATGAAACTGAAACGAAACAAGAGATATTGATCGAGCACTACCAAGATATTAGTCTACGAACGTTACTCTTACACCTACGGGAACCGCTCGGAAGTCAACTTCGGAGTAGGAAACCGAAAACGATGGGCGAAGCCCTTTCGATACTAACGAACGATTATCAAATCATGCAGTATCAAAAGGGTAGACTCGATCGGAACCCCCAACACAAACCGGCGATAAAACCGGAAAATAAAAATACGACTCCGGCAACCAAACCGTCATATTATGGCCAAGGATTTAAGCCCAAAACATTCCCAAATAAAACCCAAAATCAAGTGCCATCCAAGCCCTTTACCCCCAATAAAAATAACACTTCACAAATCACAAGGCCCCCACAGACTCAAGTTCCAGGTCAAGGAACGTCCAATTTTGCAAAGTCGACTCCAATGTCTTGGCAAACAACTCGACCGAATTTAGATTTGAACAATGTGGAAATTCCCGAGGAAGAAAGTATGGGAAGTTCTGACCCCGAATACAACGCGGAAAATCCGGCCGATGAGGACTCTTTTTTAGAGGAGGAGTCCGAATCGCTACATTCTCCCTAATACATTTGAAACCAAAAGCTGGACAAAAACTGCCATACATAGTATTTCCGAAGCATAAAATTAGAATCCTGTTGGACTCCGGAAGCACTTCAAGTTTTGTGCATCCAGAGGTCATTAAAAAATTTTTCCCCGACAAAATCATAACAGAGAAATTTCAAGTTAGGTCAATCCACGGATTGTCATATGGGAGCAATAGTGCAAGGATCCCATGTGGCGAAATGTTCAAAATTAAAAACCTAAATCTCCTTTTTAGAATTCACAAATTCCATAGCCGATTCGGATTGCTATTAGGTACAGATAACCTTGAGTTACTTGGCGCTCATATTGATTATGAGAACAAGTTACTGATAATAAAAAATTTCAAAATCCCTTTTAAATATCACTACGTTGATCAAGAAATAAATAAAAAACCGATCTATGAACAAAAAATACCACCTAGGGCAATTTCGCAGATTAAAATTCCCGTACGTTGTGATTCAACAAAAAAGGAAGGAGTAATTCCATATCTGAAACAAAATTCACTAGAAATTCCTGAATGCCTGGTCAAAATTCAAGATAAGGAATGTTACGTAGGAATTTTAAATAATAGTGATTCTGAATGTAATTTCAAACTGTTTGAACCCATCCAAGTTGAAGAAATCCCCATTTTAGACAAAGTGAAAAGTCCAAATGTGAATTATTATGATACGCAAAATTATGTATTTGACCCCACTAATATTCGAACGGATCATATGAACGAAGAAGAAAAGAGACAAATTTTGAACTTAGTATATCAGTACAAAGATTTGTTTCATTGTGAAGGAAACACCTTAACGTGTACTAATAAAGTCCAACATGTAATCCGTACCATTGACGAGATCCCCGTGTATACCCGCAATTACCGATATCCCGAGGTATATAAAAAGGAAATTGATAACCAAATACAAGATATGCTCAAACAGGGAATTATTCAACCCAGCTCTTCACCTTGGAATAGTCCACTCTGGCTCGTACCCAAAAAATTAGATGCATCCGGCAAACAAAAGTATCGACTGGTTATTGATTACCGCGGACTTAACAACAAGACAATAGACGATAAATACCCACTTCCAGTCATAAATGATTTGCTCGACAAACTTGGTAGGTGTATGTACTTCACTTGCCTTGACCTCAAAAGCGGTTTTCATCAAATTCCAATGCATCCGGATAGTATTGCCAAAACTGCTTTCTCTTCGGAAAATGGTCATTGGGAATTTAGTAGAATGCCGATGGGTTTAAAAAACGGACCTCCTAGTTTCCAACGGTTGCTCGACAATGTATTACGCGGTTTGCAGAATGAAATTTGCACTGTTTTTATTGACGATGTTATCATCTATAGTACAAGTCTCGAAGAACATATAAATAGTCTCAGAAAAGTTTTTGACAGACTCCGTGAAGCTAATTTGAAAATACAATTGGATAAAACGGAGTTCCTCAAAAGAGAATGTGTCTATTTAGGACATCTTATCACCCCTGAAGGAGTTAAGCCAAACCCCCTCAAAACCGAAGCTATATCCAAATATCCGATTCCCACAACTCCAAAACAAATTAAGGGTTTTCTCGGACTACTGGGTTATTATAGAAAATTTATTAAAAACTTTGCCCAAATAACCAAACCATTAACCCAATGTTTGAAGAAGGGAGCGACGATCGATCCTCAAAACCCCGAGTATAAAGAGTGTTTTGAGAAATGTAAAACTCTGCTCATAAATGATCCGATTTTACAATATCCCGACTTCTCGAAGCCCTTTAACCTTACAACTGATGCTTCGAACATTGCGTTAGGCGCGGTTTTAAGCCAGTGCACTAACGGTGCTGACTTACCTATAGCGTACGCTAGCCGGACTCTGAATGACCATGAACGCAACCTCTCTACCATCGAGAAGGAATGCCTTGCATGTGTCTGGGCTACACAATACTTTAGACCATACCTTTTTGGCCGAAAATTCAAAATTTTTACTGACCATAAGCCTCTTCAGTGGTTATTTTCACTGAAGGAACCCAATTCTAAATTATTCAGATGGAGGCTTAAATTAGAGCAATATGATTATGAGATCCACTACAAAAAAGGATCCACTAATCAAAATGCCGATGCCCTTTCCCGAGTGGAAATTAACATCAACGAAAATTCACCTGATGTTGAGCAAATTGTTCAAGATGCTCTCACCGGGGATAGTCCTCCAACTCCACTCATGAATGAAGTACTGGGAGAACTAAATGATGCCGTAAATAATTCATCGGAATCAATGGTCGTCAATGTGGACGAGAACGCCAGTGATTCAGCGTCTTTAGCTCCCACTGTTCATTCTAATTACGAGGGAAACACAATACTGAATATTCCTATAACCGAAAAACCTGTTAATTATGGAACTAACCAAATCATCATTGTAGTAGCCGACAGAGAAGAAATCAGAAACCCTAGGATTGAAAATATTTTTGAAAGAATCACTAGAATAACAGTAACGCTTAGGAAAAATAATCTTGAATCAGATATAATTCACTTTGTGAAAACCTACATAGTTCCGAAGAGAAAATATTCCTTATTTTTTGTCAATGATATCTATGAAGAATTCAGCCGAATAATGATAAGAAATTTCAAACATTCTGAAATAAGTTTCGTCAAGTGTTCCGCTAGGCTAGAAGATGTCACAGATCCAGAAACAGCTAGGGAATATATCCAACAACAACATATAGGGAAAACCAATCATCGAGGCATTACTGAGACCTTAGAGAAACTTAAGAGGAAATATTTTTGGCCGAATATGAAAACCACAATCCAAAATTATATTAATAAATGCGAAATATGTCTTGCCTGCAAATATGACAGACATCCCATTAAACCAAAGTTAAACGTTACCCCCACGCCTTCTAGACCATTCGAAATCCTACATATCGACAAATTGTCTTTGGAGAAATCCAAGTTTTTAACAATCATCGATTCATTTTCAAAGTATGCCCAAGCCTACATTCTAAAATCATCTAATAGTATTGACACAGTCGGAGCCCTTCTAAAATTCTTTTCCCACCATGGGATACCAAAAATGATCGTGGCCGATAATGGAGCAGAATTCGGTAGCTCATTGGTCAAAGAGTTACTAGAGACCCACAAAATTAAAGTTCATTACATTTGTTCTCAAAACCCAAATTCGAATGGATTAATAGAAAGATTTCACTCGACTCTAATTGAACACGTTAGAATACTGTCAAATAGAGACGAATTCAAAAATGAAAGCATAAAAAATAAAGTTAACTATGCACTAATAGCTTATAATAGTAGTATCCACTCTGTTACAAAACTAACGCCATTCGAAGTAATAAATGGTCATGTAGAGAACGACCCTTTACTAGAAGCCGACTTAGAGAAAAACTTAATGACGAATTTTATAGACAAACATCGAGACAAAGTAAAACTAATTTATGACATAATCAAAGAAAGATCTCAAGCCCAAAAGGAACGTATTGCTGAAAGAAGGAATCAGGATAGAGAGGAAGTTCCAGAATTACCCACAGAAATATTTGTAAGAACTAGACAAATTCAAGATAAAACTAAACAAAAATATCATAAGGAAACCTTGCAATCAACCAATCCCGAATTAAAAACCGCTCAAATAGTTCCTCGACACCATAACACACAAGGAAAAATTCATACGTCTAATATAAAAAGACCACGCAAACAAACTACGAGTGACTTACCCACTGACACTTCACCTCGTGAACCTGTTCCAGGACCCTCCTCTTCTCAATCGGAAGCTCCGAGGTGAGAAATATAACAACTAATCAAGGGATACTGCCTATTCTATTAGGACCAGCCCGACTTATAAACTCCCAACATACTCTGGTTCACCATTATAAAATTGACAGCTTAATAGATGAATTTTACGAACTAACCTCACAGTACGAAAATCTGTTGAATAAGATCAAAGTAAATCAATTCCAGGTCAGACAGACAGACGAATATTGTAAATTATTAAATTATACTATTAGTATTATTAAGGAAAAAATTACCCACATTAATGTTAATCAAGGTAGAAAAAAAAAGGGGATTAGTAAATGGGTTAGGTAATATAATTAAATTTATAACTGGCAATCTAGACGCCTCTGACGGTAAACGTTATGAAAAGCTGTTTACTCAAATTAAGAATAATGAAATAACTGTTCAGGATCAATTGGATTCTCAATTCTCACTCATTGCAGATCTGATGTCCGATTTTAATTCGACCATTCAAGACATTCGTTTCAATAATGAGCAAATAAAAAACAAACTGTTAGAAATTGATAATTTCATGAAAATTAGTTCTAATCAGGCTCTCGCTGATTCCATAAAGGAAATACTCAACCTTCAACAACTAGTATTTAATGTGATACTGACAATATTCCAAGATATTGAGAATTCAATAACATTTTGCAAATTGAGAACATTACATCCTAGTATAATTGGAACGCATCAGCTGTTTGTAGAACTCCAAAAATTGTCAAATACTTACGGTTCCAAATTACCTTTAGAAATAAAGTACGAAAATATTCTAGAAATAGAATCCACTATTCAAGTTACTTGTGCAATCAAGGACGATGAAATAATGTATTTTCTCAATCTACCATTGTCCGATGGGTTACAATACCACTTGTACTTTTTACGACCAATACCCACACTTAGGCAAAATCAGTATGTTTCTATATTTCCTAAGATAAATTATCTTCTCAAGTCTAAGTCAAATAATACAACAATACCCCTGTCAGATAATTGTCAAAGGGGTAGTATCATTCATTGTAGTAAAAAATTAATATCAAACCAGAATGTTAAATGTGAAGAAGAAATACTTAGTTCCAGTACTGCAGAACATTGTGAATACGTAACAGTAAACATTGAGGATAATTGGATTGAATCAATTCCAGAATCAAATCAGCATCTAGCAGTCTTCCCCTTTGGAGACAAAATAGAAATAAATAATAGGCATGGTTCTGAAATAGTGGAATTAAAAGGTATATTTTTAATTTCGGAAGGTAACAGTATGATTTATTACAAGGGGCAACCCCTTCATTCAGAAAGTTAATTTTCAGGCCAACCTTAATTACTAACCGACTTAAATTTTGAAATTAAAGACTCACAAATGTCAAATACAACGCTTACTCTAAAAGAACTCAGTTTCAAAAATGTCAAACTAAACAGAGTAACACGTCTAGAGCCATTAAATATAATTGAATATTTTGTTCCAAGCTTTTGGACTATAATTTTGTATTTTCTTATTATCATGTTTATTACTTATACCATAATTGCGTATTGTAAACAGAAGAGTAAGCTAACCGCAACGAGAACATGAAGGCCTTGCTATTTATTCAAGTCTTTTCTTGTGAAGATTTAGTTTATTTTTAATTTTCTAAATTTTCAGCTTAAGGAGGGAGGAATTATGTGATCCTCTAACATAGGGAGGAAAAATAATAAAACTAATGCCTTCAGCAGTTCTCCCCTCTTAGTGGAAGCACCTCGCTTCGGACCTCCCGAAGCTCGGGGCAGTCGCTGTTGGGCAATCTCTCGTGCGGTACGTTCCCTCTCTGTACGTAGTCGTGTGTGTTTCTTTTCATATTTTAATAAATTGTATTCGGGAATTAAACGATTGTTTTTTAAAAACCGATTCCCGATTAAAGGACATTTAAGTTATATATATATATATATATATATATATATACAGAGAGAGAGAGAGAGAGAGATATTTGTGTTGGGGACGTTCATCTAGAGAATGTACTTTTCCTAAATCTCAAAAGAACAAACGAATTATTTGTAAAATGTTTCTGATTATCATAATAAATATGTTTTCTGTCTAACCCTCAAATCATGAATGATCATTCATCACATTAAGTAAGTCAAAAATCCCTCATCTTGAGCTGGTGACATGTAGGCTCACCTCCAACCTTTGCTGAACGGTGTAAAGTTTCTTGCTATCAATTAACGCATGATCCCTGACTATTCGTTTTCTCCATTGCCGCTCGATCAGCCGGTCGTTATACATACTGACAATGGCACACTGCAAGGAATCAGCGAGGTCCTGATCTTCTTGATCCATGAAAGACACAGTCTCCATGGGATCGTCCCGATCTCCAAGCAGTAGCTCAGCTTGGTTGTCGAATTCCGTCTCAAAGTCCGATCTGAGTGCATTGTATCCTGCTGTTGTGATGGAACCATACACCGGTTTACCTATTTGAGGAGGTGCAGAATATGAATGCTTTAGAGGAGGAACACAGAAAGCCGGAACAAACAATATGATATGGAAATGGTAAATAAATATGAAATCGCACTGAGAAAAGTCCGGAGTCAAGAATCTCTCAGAAAAAAATCTGGAATTTTTCTCTTTTACATATTGCAGTGTGAGATTTGGCGTCGTCATGGTGCAATATGACACGCCTTATGGGTGTCACCCTCGGAAATCCCAAAAAGTGATCGCCAAGACTGCTGTGTAACAAAGCCTGGTGGTAATGTGGAACAATACTTAAAAATATATATATTTTATTTACTTGAAATAAACAATTAGGAAAACAAATTCTCGATTGTATTTTATACACCCTTCTAAAAAGGTGGTATTCATTCCCGAACCAGACTGATCATGGAGAGTGACGATAGCAGGACAAAATACCTTTAGTGAGAGTTTAACACCAGCTAAAATCGTAGCCTCAACATGAGCTTTTGGCAATCAAAATTGTATAAATACCATAGGCATTTTTACTAGAAAAAAAACCATTAATATAGAAATATACATCAGAACGTCTGAGGGATGACAACCTTAGAGAGACCACTATCTAGTGAGCAATATGCTTACCTACCTGGACATTCTTGCAAGACTGCTCTACCAATTAAAGGAAAAAATAGAGAAAAAGTCTTGGATAACAAGCAAATTGCACTTGGAATTTTCAAGGACATAAAGCAGTACCTCTTTTGTCTCCACAATAGTGCAATGGAGAGATATGGGATTTTCAACATCATGTCAAAACGTGCGTAATATATCATAACAACGGACTGTGGAGATGAAATGTATTTGAAGTAGAAAAATAGTGTGGCCACATCTAGGGGATGCTTGCTGCAAGGCATTTTTTCTCCACTGCCTGGTAGTGGATAGTCTCATCACTGCTTAGAACTATGGAAGTTATTACTGCTAAGGGTATGCTGATGACAAAGACATCCTCATACAGGGAAGGTATAATAACATGATACAGTATGCTCTTGGAATCGCAGAGATGTGATGTGGTAAGGCGGGTTATCCCTAGGAAGACCGTATTTTTACCCTTCACCAGGAGCATGGACTTCAAGGAAGTTTGAAAAGAGACTTGAGGTGAGAGAAGGAGCTAAGTATTTAGGCATTTTATTAGATTGTAAGCTAATGTAGAACTCTCACCTTAATGCAGTTTGTACTCAGGCAAAAGGTACACTTGAGTGTAAACAAAGAGTCTGTGACAGAACTCAGGGGGTTACACCCAGGATGGTGGACTGGATTTACAGAACAATAGTAAGACCTGTAATTCTTTATAGGGCCCTGGTGTTTTGGAAGAAAATGCAATAGAAGAGAAAGTACAGATTGACCTATATTTTACTTACTGGAGCCATCAAGAGCCCTCCAACAGTAGAGATGACTACCCTGCTGAGTCTTCAGCCTCTGCATCTGAAGGTACCATCCTCAGCAGCAGCAGTGGTTAACCAACGACTTGCCATGGATGAATGGAAGGCGATTGACTCAGTAGAAAATGCAAGTATTATATGGACTGTAGGGATAGACATCCCCTAAATGAGAAGGGACCATTCCGTCCGTTTATAACTTTGACAGAAGCTTCAAAGTGAAAATAACTAGAAGGATAGAATGAACGGGAGCCAGTCTCCTGACGACTCAGGGGATGTGGATGCTGGTATACATATGGAGAGACCATGCCTGGAGGCATAATTTTCTCTCGGCAAGTACACTATAATATATCAGGCATATTTTTTCAGAATAAAGGAATACATGGCAGCAAACCTTAAAGTACTCACAGCTACCCAGATCAACTCAAGACTGGTTAGAGAATGTAGGAAAGCACTGAATACCCTGGGGGAAAAAACAAGATTACCTAGGAGTGGGTACCAAAGCACACAGGGGTACCTAGTAACAAATGAGCAGACCTCCTGGCAAGAAATGAGTTGGCAATGCACTTCACTGGGCCAGAACCTGTTTTATGGAATGCAGGATGCTCGGTAAAACCCGCTTTGTAGGAATGAACAAGGAAGGAACACAAACAGAACTGCGAATAAACCATGGAACAGAAACATGTGAAGCTGGTGATGAATACACCCTGTTGCCTCAGGAGCACAGCCACCTCAATTTCTTTAGGAGGAAAATGAGACTCGTAGTGGTGATGATGACCCAGCATGGGTGTTTCAGGAAACATCTGAACAGGATTGGAGCCTACATAGGTGATCTAGTGAACAGATTGTGCAGAGAGGAGGAAAAAATAGCCTCCCACCTGCTCTCCGAATGTCCAGCATATATGGAGCCAAATAATTCAGAACCCTTGAGAAGCTCAACCCAAAGCAGATTACCTAGTAAGGGAATTTCTCAGTCTGGTGGAGGTCAGCAACTGTTTCCAGAACTTATAGGTTGGAAACAGGGAGATGCTCCATATAGTAAATCAGGGTTTTGGTGTGGCAGAGAGGGAACTGGCCCTCCTAGGACCCTGAAAACAATAATAATTGTTCACATCCAAATGGTTTAACCCAGAACTAGTTATCTAACTGCTGTTCCAAGTTACTCCACCATCTTACTACCATCGATAGCTGCTCCAGCAGGAAGGAGGTTTGGTAAATGGCATTCCAACAATCATCAAAACAACACTGTAAAGTTTTGCATCTGTCGACAACAGTTGGTCAACTGTGGTCAAGATCAATTATTTTGTCGTTCAACTGCTGTCAGAAAATGTGCATACGAACAAGGAACACTAAACAGTAAAACTACCAGGATGCTATTGTACAGCCCTGGACAGCTACCACATAGACAATGGCAGCTACCAACAGAAGTGGACAGGCGCCTGTATAGTTTATTCATCTACTCCTCTAGGTGAGTCTACCGGCCAAATGCTGCTATTGATGGCTGTTCCAAGGAAAGGTTTGGTTGACGGCAGTTCAACATTTTTCAGACTGAAACTGACCGCTCGAATTGTAGCAGTCCAGAGCCATTCAACCTACTTCTTAGTCTCATACTGTTACCGCTTAGTGATTCTTTAGTGTCAGGTAGTAGTTGAACAGGGATATAACTGAAGTTAACTACCGTTAACAGTTATTGACAACTATGAGATCCTCTGGAATGAATATAAAGAATGTACCAATACAAATATTGTTTATACAGAGGGAATTCAACAAAAATTTGAGGTGTGACTAAATTTTTTTAAATTACTAAATAATTATCATTAGATAAGTAATGCGATGAGCGTTACCATGGATGCAAAAAAGGCATTTTAACTCTTTAAATGGAAGAAGATTTCATACTAAGAAGTTTGGCATCAACTGCCTTCTCCTACGGTGAGTAGTTTTCATTCTATGATTTTTCAAAGTTTCGCACAGTAGTGACGTCAAAGCACCCGTCGGGCCTGTGTGGGACCCCCCTGCCTACCACTGTGACGTCATCAGTGCAAATTTTGAAAAATCGTAGAAAGAAAACTACTCAACGTAAGAGAATGCAGGTGGTATCAAATTTCTTGGAATGAAATCTATTTTTATTTGAAAATATAAAATGAATACGTGGGAAACGCTCATTACACGTACTATACAAACGAAATTCACCAAGTTACCGGTATGTTCGTAGCCAAACATAGCAGATGATGCTGAGGCATCTTGATTCTTTGCTGGCACGCTTTCTGTCGTAACATCTTTGATCTCTTCACGTCTAAGGGATGTCAGCAGGCTTTCATGCTCCACAAAGGAGGCGAAATCGAAACGAGAGGCCCTCTCTCTAACTTTGACACCACAATTGGAGACAGCACATGGTACAAACTCTTGGATTTCATCAGTCAGCACTGACTGCTGCGGCATAGTGGGGTCCATAGTAGGAGGATACTTGCATCACCAAACATCTGCATAAAGATAATAACTAAATAAATACATAATGCCAAGGACCTAGTCCTGCCATATATTCTGTTACAAGGAAAACCTTTTGTTGACATGAGGTTTCAGAAAGAGGAGAGATGTGCCGATCACAATTTTTGTTGAAATTGTTCCAGTTCAGTTCCGCTCGAGGAACTCCTAGCTACCAATCCGGACGATCTGAGGTCTGGGAGGTTCTACACCCGCGCCTTCCCTTGTCTCCCACATCCATTCCAATCCATTCCCACCAGCTGTAACAATAATGAGCCTATAATCTATCGACTTTATGGTCTCTTGTCCTCGGCCTGAATAGTGGTGTAATTCCCTGAAATTACGTCACTCAACAAGGGGCTGGATGGAAACAGAGAAAGGGGAACGAAGTTTATCAGTTCTGATGATAGAAACAAAATTGATGAGGCTTAGTACAAACTCTAATCAAAAACAGATCGGAATCACACCAGATCGAGAAGGCGTAGGAGATCGAGAAGCGCCATTCGGAAATATATCGATAAGTAGGTATACTGTATCTTGAGCAGCCTGGAGCAGTTCCTAATGGCCGTATCACACTTGCATTTTTTTCGCATTTTTTCTGCGTTTTAAACGCTGAAACGTGAAGAAGGCAAACTGCTTTTTTTCAAGGTCAGCTGTAGATGTTGAGGAGGAATAACTGCAAAAACAGCGCATTCTGGCGGAATGCGTTTTTATTAAATCTGTCAGGTTAGGGCTCCTAGGGGTTTTTCATTGAACTGTAACCTCCCCAAGGGTAATGTTTAGCATTTTTCTTGCGTCAAGGTAAAAATTAGAACGTGTTCTAATTTTCCCGTGAGTTTAAAAACGCTCCGCCAGGATGCGCAATGGTCGAAAAAGCTGACCTTGGAAAAACGCACTTCTTCTTCTTCACGTTTTTGCGTTAAAAACGCAGAAAAAATGCGGAAAAATTCTAGTGTGATACGGCCTTAAGAGAGATTAGGTTACAAATTCCCGATCGGCAAACCTCTCAAGATTACATTTTGATATTTGTGACAATGGAGGTGCTGGAAATGCAGTAGTTCCTCCTTCAAAGGGGTGAGGCAATTAAGCCGCTACATCCAGAAGATATCCTGAAACTAAAGAGCCCCGGAATCATCCCCTAGACGTAACATTTGCAAGAATCGAGAATGAGGAACTAATCCTATCCATCTCATATTTTGAACTCTTAAAAAATTATAAGCTATAGAACTATTCAAAATAATCTCCTTGCTTTCACACACCTTTTTAGCTCCCAGGGCCAGTCATCTATGTGAGTACACAACACTAAATAAGAGAACTTATCAACTCCATTGACCAGAGTCAAAGCAGTTTATGTTTGATCAGTATCAAAATGACAACGTTTATGCCCGTAGCTTTCGAGAGACACAAGAAAAATGGAGAGTTGAACCATTCAGCCTAACGGTGGAGTGGTGGGGAGTTCACTTTAGAAGCACCACACAACTTCTTATGAGCATTTTTATGGGCAAAGAGTAAAAATCTGAGCCAGAAAGCTCAGTACAAATCAGTAATTTCAGTACGAAGTGAGGAAAATAAAAATTATCTTACCGACTTTTACTTAGTAAACCGATCAGCATCAGCTGCCAAGGTTCGGTTGAATATAATCATTTTTTTTAAGGTTTAAGCCGCACCTCAACCAGAAGGGTCATTAGCGGCAATATAATTGTTATCTTTCGACATTTTAATACCTATTGAAATTCGTGTTTCAAACATCCGTGTGAAAAGCAGAAAAACAACTTCAACGATATTCACTAAAAATTCAATTTTTTGTGGTAACTGTCACTATATCGTCACGTTTTACAGTCACTCGTCGTTGTCACCTTGTCACTGCATATAAACAAATCATGTTTGTAGTTGTATGTCCTCCATGTATGAAGGACAGAGTTTGTGTCATACCTGCATGGAAGGGATAAAGTAACACTTGCTTATCTTTCCAGCAGGGACGGGGGATTTTCAGGGCGCTCTAGTGGCCTCCAGAAAAGTTGCCATAACCGGGAAATCTTCAAAAGTGACAGTTCTCAAGCAAAACAATTATTGTGTTTATCTTTGACCCTGTCCAAGAGAAATGAACATAATACTGGAACAGCCTAAAATTAATTATAGCAATGTGATGATCTCTAGCTATGTTATCATTTCAAAGTTTACATTTATACATACCTACCAGTTTTTACTTGAACTTCAGATGCAATAATATTGCAAATAGTACATAATTACTTCAATATGAGAGTTATTGGATTCGTACCCATCAAGCAGTTAGTTAGTTACATGTGTTAGTTAATGACAGATGGACTTGTAACTGTTCGAGCTGAGGGGAATCTGGGAGAGAGAGACCCCCCCCCGATGGATTTCAATCAGCTTTTGATCCGTTTGTCCAACTAATCTGTATTTCGCCAAAAGGATTGATTCGATATATTTTTCATTTTTGAAATGCGAGTATGCAAGCATCTGGACTACCAAACAACAAGCATAATTCACATGTATGCGCACAACTAATTTATATTCACTAGATGGATTGGAATCTTCCAGACTCTCCTGAGATCGAACACATGGTTGAGTCCAACATAACCAACTAATTGGTTCTTGTCCAGAATTCACTTATCCAAGCGTTTCAATTAAAAATTTGGCAATTCAAACATATTCCTAACGTTTATATAAGAATTTTACTAACGTTTATATAAGAATTTAGCTAATTAAATAGTTCTTCAGGAATTCTCAAATTCAAACGTTTTTGTAAAAACTATTCAAAATGTATTGTCTTCCTTGAAAATGAACTAGTAGTTCAAATCCATAATGAATTCGCTAACTTGAACTCTTTCTTTGTACTCCCCTAATTTGAACTTTTTTCAAAATTCAATACCTAAAAACAAACAACAACTTTATTTAACAAAATAAAGCAAGCTGTGCAACTGAATGGGTTGTCACAATGGGCATAGCCTACTGCCCCACACCAGGTGGTAGTGTCAGATGTAGAGCTAAGACGTTGGAATGGAAGAGTTTACAGTAGGTGTTTATCCATACAAGAAAAACTGGATAATGCAATCTGTCACTCAGCACTTTGAGGCAAAATGCAACGAGACTTTGTTTCGGAAGTCTATGTGATCCGAAAAAGTCCATCAACGTTGATGCTGTTTCTTTGGCTCCGAACCACAACCCTACAACTCCCCAGCTCTGAATTACCTACTCTCAAAGTCCCCCCCCCCCCCCCCCCCCCAACAATTCAGTAATTGTATGAATTTTTAGGAAACACTCTAATCCAAGCATTTACTTCCACAATCCACTAATTTTGACAATCTCCTCTAATAATTTTGTAAATCTAACGTGTTCCTTGAAAATTTAATAGAAAGATGATGTTCATTAAGAATTTGCTAATTCAAAATTTGGATTTACTTTTTACAAAATTTGTAAATTTAAATTTAAATTAAATGTAAAATTATTTAAATAAAATAAACAAAATTATTAAATAAAATAAAATAAATAAATAAATTAAAAAATTTTTTAAAATAAAAATGTAAAAATTAAAATTTACAAAATTTGCTAATTCAAAATCTGCTACCTAATTCGAACATTTTCTTTAAAAACCAGCTATTTGGAACTTTTTTGTTTCTTGTTTCATTTATTTCATTTCCATTAATTTATTTTGTTATTTTGATAATTAACTTTAATTTGCTAGTTTGAGCTTTTTAAATTAAACAATCTCAAAATCCAAAAATGTACAGTGCCTGTAATCATGAAAGTACAATTTATCTAAATATTGGTTATATATATACACAAGCACAAGCAGTGTAGCATGTAACACAGCAAGTAGTGGCAAACAGTATATAGATTTTTATTAATTTGTTCAAATAAAAGGATTAGGCATTGTAAACGTTTCCGATTATTAAAAATACCCTTTGGAATCGTTCCTCAACTGATATAACTTCCATGCTGATTCACTAAAGTTGCAAGACTTGCTTCACTAATTCGAACTAATTCTAGAAAAATTTTGAACTGAAATCTCTTTCTCGAAATTTCATTACTTGAATTTATAATGAATTCAATATTCTTTGAAATCTCTTTCTCGAAATTTCATTACTTGAATTTATAATGAATTCAATATTTCGATAGTTATCTTTGGAAATTTTCTAATGCATTGCCTTAGAGTAGTGGATAGGATATCACATTTCTAGTTATAGGAACCCCCGAGTTCAATCCCAAGCTCTAGGCCTTATTTTTTTCCATTCAAATTCAACCTCTGCAACAAATTTGTAAACGTCGTTATTATAAATATTTTAGGTAAATCATATTTCAGAACCTCACTCTGACCTTTATGTTCAACTAATCTGTATTTTACTAAGGGATTGAATACTTGATGTTTTGTATTTTTGGGATGCGAGCTTGCCAATTCATTCAACGGAACGTTCGTGCGAAAAGACAGGGAATGTAGTTACAATTCAGCTCGGTAGGGGCGCGCACAGCGGGACATGTTGTGTACCCAAAGAGCTCTTTGTGTGTACCTACCCAACGTCAAGTCTTATTCCCACCTCCCAGTGTTCACTTCCCCTCTCAGTGGGGCTCCTTGGGCAAATTTTGAGTCCTCAAAGCTACATAATTTTTGTAGTATCCATGGTAAGAATTGTTTCTCGAAGACTTTCTTTGCTATTTGATGTAATGAAATAAATCAATAAAATTATAGTACTGTAAACTATTTCATTCCATTAGTGATTTAATTATTTACCATTATGTTGTATTAATTTTTGCATTTATTTAGTTGGCTGATTTGAGGATATCAGTTGGCACCATTGCTCATCAAACTCCGTGAACATGGCGGATGAACTTGAAAGTACGTATCTTTCATTTTACATTAATTTCTTTCAAATTTAAATTTGTTTTGGATTCCTCGAGCTCGTTTTATTAATTATTATTCCGCTAGTTTATGAAAATTGTGTTTACGAGCTGAAAGTACCCGAAACTCCTCTCAACCCAGAACAGGAATTTAGCATTCGAGCTCCCGATTTCAAATATAGGTTCGTACTTCCTTTTTACAAAATTCGAAAAGTGGTGCTCTGACTTCCTAAGGCGGGACTTCACACTTTATACAAATTTCCCTTCACTTATAATTTTGTTATTCATATTTATGATGCACCTTTCAACGTCGTTGAACACTTGCTCGAAACGTATTTTTGCAACTTTTATCAACCAAATACGAACGCGTCGTAACCTTCAAGCGGTGTTGTCCCCCTTTTCAGGCGATGATATTTTGATTTTTTGAGACAAACAATTTCGCAATATCTCGTTTCCGTATTTGTGAAATACCTGTAGGGGCCTCTTCGTATGAAAAATGTTATTACTCCGATTCTGAATGATCCCAGGTCCTTTTTAGAAAGTGGTATCGTTTGACTTCAAATTTGAACTTGTTTCCCTCCCCCTGGATTTTATGCCAGCGCTGTAGGTCTGCCCTTGAGGGTGTTAGTAGTCACCTACAGTTTGACAAGTCGCTCGTTTCACCTCCGTTCGAAATTTTTCATAGTGGTCAGTTTTTGTTCTTGGATAAAATGCAAAGTTTCTCAATGTTGGTTGACGAAGAGGAACGCATCAAATGTAAGGTTCCGTGATTGACCAATTCCGTTATTTATTGATTCTCCAAGTCCTTTCTTGCATTACAGCTCTACTTGTTTCTTACGTGTTTCCCGATTCTTTTCTGGGCCTGTGTTGATCCGCTACTGATTGGTAGTTTCGTGTTTCGGTATTTGAATTGTGTTTTGCGTCTTCTTTATCAATCATGTGGAATCAATAGCCTATATGAGTATTGATAACGTTAGATAGGTATGGTTGGTTAGATATGACTGATCGGCTTTTTCGGTATTGTCACCCTACGGACTTCTATTTGATGAAATCCGTTCATACCAGGGCCTCTTACTGGTGACATTACTTATTTGCATCATGCTCGGAGAGCCTAGGTTCAAAAGGGATGGATAATGCCGGAAAATTCGTAGATTTGAGGTGTTTGTTGGACAAGGAGCTCGCCGATTCTAAACCTGTAGGTATGGGTACTTGGAATTACAGGGATAGGGACAAGACATAGAAATTTACCTGTATATAAGATTCTTCAACGGGATATACCTAGAGTCTGATGGAAAATTGTGTGGAAGGTTCACAACGCCCTGTCAAAGTCAGCAAAAAGCGTATTTTGTATTTTGATGGGTTTGTAGTACAGTACATTCCCCTGGTACAGAGTAAGTCTGTGCGAGGGAGGCATCAATAATCTAGTACGAATTTATATTCGTTGAATTAGTCTTCACAGTTTCTGCAAAATACCATGCTCTGGAAGATGAATACTGTCAGAATTATGAGAAGGTTTGTCTCGCTAAACTGTGCTCAGCAAGAATCGTTTGGAGTCCAATTCTCGAACTATTCTTGAGCCTTCTTCTGGATCTTGAATATGATTGCCAAGTTTTTCTCTGTCCCCAAATAAACGATGTCTTTGACATGAAAAGTCCTTGGTAAGCTGAGGTTACTGATCGTTCCGAAGAAAGTAACTTCCTCCTGCGCAAACAATAACAGCAGGAACTGAATGGTTTACCATACTCGCGAACGTGTGACTCATACTTCGTGCCACTGTTGAACTGCATGAATCTAGTTTCCCGAACTAACTGTTACGCTTTAGGAAAATAACTCTCACAGTCGAAGATGTTTGATAACCCTGACCTCATCCGAAGAATTTCCCGTAATTTCTCGTAGTTGTGACGACGCGAGTTCGAACTCCTGTCGAAGTATCAAATATTTTTAGCCCGTTACATAACGCTACTTCAGCACCATCCAGTTCTTGATTTATTTGAGAACTCTCGTTCGATGAGTAGTTTTTATAAAAGGCTCAAGACGTTTTTAGCCTCGTTCAAACTCAGATCATTATATTTCAGCCATCCTTGAAAGACGGAGTTGGGCAGTAGCTAGAATGACAGCTACTCGACTAAAATTAACTTAGCTACAGCATACAACCATACTTTTACTACTTGATGTAGCGATAGGGAGATAGAGATGAGGCGCCTTATCGTGATCAGAAAACACTACTTCACATGTGCGGGGAGTTGAGGCGTCTTATCTCCAGTAAGACAAATTTATTTCACCTAAACATGAGACGCTTTATCCCAAACCAACCTATCTCATGACTCTTCCTCCCTATCGCAAAGTAACCTTACTCACCGATAACAGTGATATTCATTTCTTGTTGATGTTCATGATTCATGAGAATTTTATTCATTTTCATGTTCATAAATTTCAAAATTTGCCATCGCGAAACCTTTTCGTGAATAAGAAAAGAACCAGGAAACCTAGAAATGCTGGAAACTGAACACACGAGATAGGCGGGGATTTTCCCTTGATGGTTCAGCTTTACTTTAAGATAGGACACTTCGACCCTCTTGACTTTATCAGCTTAGCATCCGCTGTGGCTCGTCCAAGATGATAAAATCCCTAAGCACCTTATCCCAATTCACATATCGTTTAGGAACTCTCTAGTGATTGGCAACTAGCAGCTACTTTAGAGTAACTGTAGACAGCAGCTACAGCAATTTGTTATTTACTCCAATCACCAAAATACAGAAACCATGGGGTTCAATAATTAAAAAACGCTGCAAATTATTACATAATGGTTTATTATTTCTGAATCAGATAGCCAGCTAGATCGTACAGCCACCCGAGTGGTCTCATTCAATCCACGGAGCTAATTTCTATAGGAATCAAACTAAAACCGTAGGTACACTGGATTCCAAAAGCATCTGGGACCTATCCCAGTCGATTCTGCTCTCACTCCACCCCCCGCTCACCACCCACCGTGACCCCCTGCCAGGCGTGCGCGCGTGCGTAAGTCTAACACTCAAAACTCTCGAAAAAGACACTTTTTCGCCCGTTTTTGGCCCATAGCATCTATGCGAGTTAAGCGATCGGGATGGTTAAACGTTAGGACCAACTAGACAACAAATGGAGTCTATGTGCGAAAGAACGGGTTTTTTAAGTCAATTCTTGGGTCTTTTATGGCCCGAAAAGCGGACGGACATTTCAAATTTGGATTCTACGCACCTTGAAACGTAAAGTGACAAAGTTTGAGGGGGGGTTATAAAAATTTTTTGCTATACGATCACATAGGCTTATTATTGGAAATAATAAACCAAAATAGGTATATATTGTCCTGTTAACACTATTATCGAATTAGCTATGAGTTTATGTAGTGTCAAATTAGTTATTTGTGAATTACTTGGATTCAAACGTGTTGCAACATTTCACTGCAGTACTTTTTATTAGATATTTTATTATTTTTATTTTATTTATTTGTTTTAAAGGAGTATATTTTTAATTTTACTTCAAATTTGTTTCTTTTGTCATTGAAGTGGTATTTCCTTTTCGGTATCCTCATTTCGTTTAATTTGTTTTCATGTTTGTTCAAATTTTACTCCAATGCTATTTTCTATTTAGCCACAATTAATTTTCTCTTGTTTATTTAGTGGGTTAGTTTTATTTTTATTGTCATTTTAATCTTGTTTTTCGCATTTTATTATTTAATGGTTTGAGCCTCAACCTCAACCAGATGGGTCATTAGTGGCATAACTCTTATAGCAGCATTTTTGTTAACTGATGCTCCGTAGATCTATACTTCTACTAGCCTTAGATCTAATTTTCTCTGCTCGATATCGCTTCTGTCAACTCAGATAATTCTGCTTTGATACACAAGTCATGATAGCCTCAGTTTCCATGCTCTGCCGAACAGACCCTTAATGTTCTTGAAATTACTTCAGTTGTTTTCTAGTTAACAAAGTCTAAAACTTCAGCTGGGATGGATGTGACTTTGTTATTAACCATTAACCTTTTCATATTTAATACAGCTGAAAATTTATTTTTGTTTCTTTCTATCTTGCATAGGCTATGCAAAAATATTATTTAACACTATGTTTCCAGTACATTCCGATTTCATCTTTGTATCTATACAAATAAAGATTCAACATTGCCATCATGAACTTAGTATTATTCGTGTAAATGGTTAATAACATTACGGGGTTTTCAGACGCCTCAGAAGCGTTGCTGTCGTTCAAAAACGGAGTCTCGGAAATGAAGGAAATCAAGGACGAAAAGATGGATGAGGAGTTCGACCCAGCGTCATTGGGCCTCCAGAGGGTTGGGGCTGCTGCACCAGTAAAACAGCAGAACCTTCAGCAAGCACCTCTCAACAGACGTGGAGTGGTAAGTTTGTCTACACTTTGGATATTGGTGTATTATTTCACTATGAAAACCTAGTAGTCACCAGGCTTATACCACGTATATTTCAATTTATTGGTTCATTATAGAATTCAGGATCATCCCGTTCTGATTGTTCCAAAACTTAGTTAAAAAAGTAGATTTAAAAAAAGTTTCATTGTAGGTATAACTTAGAGTATATAATCCAAAAATTTATAAGTCCCTATACAGGGAGAATACATATCGCCTAAGGGTGCACCTACATTGGATCCGAAAGTCTCACGATCCGAACCGGAAATTAAAAATTTGCGGTTTTTCTATATGCACACCTGCTGGAAAGTTACTACAAAATTCCCATTTCCTTTTTCTTTTTGTTACTGAGCTGACAGACAGCAAAAGAAGCAATTCTTCTTCGTCAGAAGAGCTGCTGGAGATGATGACTGTTTGAAGGAGAAATTCACACTGGTTCCTCTTCAGTTTCGCGTCCTGTTTGACCCCCCCCCCCCTCCCCAGTCCGTGATGGCGTGTGCACGCAGGCAAGCCCGCATTCTGTTTGACAGGGCCATTATGGCGGGAAGGGTTGTATAAGTTGGATTAGTGCACGTTTGGGACATGCACACCACAGCCGGGGTGGAGAGGATTGAAACATCGCTCACTAGGCGTATTTCTCCATAAGCCCACTGCGATCCATTTGACCCATCCACCCCTTCAGCTATGTGCCGATTCCAGCCGGTATCCATCGTCAGTGTACAACAGAAAAAGAATCCATGACGGAAGAAATGCTGACCACTGTAGGAAATGAGCCAATTTTTACAATGAGCTGTTGCCCCACCCGCTGCTGATGTGGTTATCCACATTAACGTGCTGCAAAGTAATACAATGCGACCTGACCCACTGTGGCACAATTGTAAGCTTACCTTTCTAAAGTTAGTCGTAATGCTTAGTTTTCGAGTGCTTTACACACTATAACTATTCGACCATTCAACTCTGTGGGGATTGAGCCAGTGATGGCAGAGAATGAGGATAGCACCCCACGACTGGTTGCAGACTTAGAAATCCATGGTTTGTGGGATGTAGAGGGGACGGCGTATTTGGATACTTGCGTAGTTCACGCTGACGCCCCCTCCTACAGCTCTCAAACATGGCTCTGTACAATCTCCCAAAATGCTGCCAATGCAAAGCTCAGGAAATATGACAGGGCAGCCGAAGATATGAGAGGCTCGTTTACACCCTTGGTGATATCCTGCGAAGGCTCCCTTCACAATGAATATGACTCCTGAAGAGGGTAGAAACTGTCCTAGCCGACTAATGGGCCAAACCTCTTTCGCAAGTGACTCAGTGGGTGCAGGTGAAGACCCAGATGGCTGTGATCTGGGCGGTTTCACTGCAGATTCGAGGCTCAAGGAAAAAAGTCCGCTGCCTGAGGCTTGAAGATGGGTCCTTGATGCCCCTCAACTGAATATATGGATTTCTTCCTACACATTATGTTTCTTTTAGTCGCTCTAGGAAGCTGGAAACTTCTCATTATCCCGATTTCCCTATTAGTGCTGCTCCCTAATCAATAAATCTGTTGATTTTCTACAATATAAGTAAGTAATATTTTCTATACTGGCTTTATTTAGATTCAATATAAAACAAAAATAAGGACACCATTGGAAAAACCAATTCTCTGATGTGAAACCAGTATTTTTTAGCCAACCTACTATGTAAATGATGAGGCTAAAATACGAATATCGAAAAATGTCTGAATTTGACTATTTCCCATCTGCCTTTCTGCTTCTATTACATTCTATTTTGAAGAACACTGCACGGGAAAAACATTGTTGGAATTCCAGCTCTCCAATGGCACAGCCAATTTTACATTTACTTTGCTGTATAGGGAAGAAAGTTATATTTTAATTTACTTTGCTATATTGAGGAAAAATTTATATTTTTTCCCCTAAAGAAATTGAGTTTTTTCTCAAAAATGACCATCTATGAACCAAAAATGTCGGTTTCTACGTAAATTTTCATGCTGAATCGAATGGTGACACTTGCAGATTTCCCCAACTCCTTTATAATCGAGTTTTACACATTACTTAACTAGTTTTATCTCTATAAATCTAGTCCAGCTATTTAACAATTTATTATACGAAAGGCATACTCGACTTTTCAGTCAGGTGGATATATTTTTGGAGGTTAGTTCTTGACTTTCTCAATCTTTATCTTTATCTAGATTTTGTTCTTGTTTCACTTTCTACCATTCACCTGTCCTCAACCAAGCTCCTGCTCCATCTTGTAAAAAGCTTGCTTACGTATTCATCTCTATAAATACATAAAATTAAGCATTAAAAAAAACTAAAACTTGTTATGAAAAAGTTACATTTAATTCAGCATGAGGTTGTTTATCAAGAAAACCCTTGATTACAAACATTACGATGTTTGTAGCATGATGTTTGTTTGTTTGTTGTGTTGTTTGTGTTGTACGATGTTTGTTTGTAAAGCATAATTTTCTTCCCTAATTAGCAAAGTAAAAATTTCAATTCCTCGCCCCACACTTTAATGTTATGTGATAACCCTCTCGAACCAGACTGTAAACATCATATTCTCTGACGATGCAACTTTACTTTCCCTATCATTTGAATCAAAACACACAGGGACAATGACCTTGCTCGACTGAGTTCTTCCAGTAAGCATCTGCTGAGCATACAGCTTGCAGTTTCTTTCACCCTGCCATTCAGCCGACAACAATTCTGCCGAGATGGTTGATATTTGACCGGAGAAATGTTACATTCAGGGAAAACTGTATCAAAAGTCGAAGAGGTTATATTGGCCTCATATTTGACTACTCTGGTATGCTATATTTTGGGCCATTATATTTGGCTCAAGGCAGTAGGACCCAAACTTTAATATGTAATCCTCCTCGAGGCAGACTGTAAATTTGATAAGGAGCCTCTCAAGGACAGAAGAATCCAATCCTTCCAAAAGAATGGAAGTCGTGTTTAGGAGTCCTTAGGCAATCATGCCTTATGGTCTCCCCCCCAGACAAGCTGGAAAGATCCTCCTGAGAGGAGACTTTACACACAGTCAATGTCCTTGACAATTGCCAAGTACCTGTTTTGACCTATGGGCTCGCATTACCAACTAAGCAGGTTGGTACCCGAGTTTATGGGAACCCACATAACTCCAAATGCCGAAGTCCGTGGAAGGAGACTCACCCCCGCGAGTCAACTCCCACGCACCTCTACCCCACGTCTGCAGAATAGACTGTGCACGTAAGGGGTGACGAAACCACTCCCCCTGCGAATCCAACCTGAACTAGGGGGCAGGCAGGTGGTGCTTCCACAGATTCTATGCACCAGTAGCCTGGGGCTCCCCCCGACCGCGGTACCATTTACTGGAGACAACGCCATACAGCACTTCTCCATTAAGGCCAGAATGGTCGCTAGCCTGACACAGAGAAGGTGTCTCTGCGCCTGTGTGAGGACGGGAAGCCTCTCAAGTGACAACAACAAAGGAAATGACGTGCTCCAACCTAATCAGATAGCAAGAGCCTGCAGATGGCTTATGCATTTTCAGTGGTTTTAATTTTAGCAATTAGACACTAAGTGGCAGAAAAACGGGGACCATAGCCCCAAATTTCTGGAAACCATTAAAAGAACATTCATGGAGGTATATTGGAAGCTAGGAAAAGTTTTTCAGTGTTGACATCATGTGCCTTAATTTTGCTTCATCATTTTTTGTTGCAGCCTGCCCGAATCAGAAAAAAGAACAAGTTGTTCTACGATGACGAGGATGAGACACCGGAGACAGTTGTGCCCCGCTCTATGTTGAAGACTCCCCGAGTCAAACCCGGGGCCAAAAAAATCAAGAAAGAGAAAAAAGACTCATCTGATGTTCAAACGCCATCAAAACTCGAAGGAATGTAAGTATATCCTGAATTGTTATAAGGCTTGTTCGATTAAGGATCTCAAATCAGTTTTAGAAAAGTGTGTTTGGAAGGTGGTTTGGATGGGACCAATTTCGAAACTTGTTTAGCTGTACGGTTCTCAGGAGCATTTGGGATTGTTAACCTTCAGCCCAACTTACCTACATGAATAACTTTCGTCTTCTCACTAGAGTTAGGATGGATTATTCACCTGGTTTCATACCGAGAGCAAGATAAACCTTTATTTCAGCTTGTTGATTGCCCAGGACCATATCCATGGTCAGGATCATGAGGAGCAGTGGCAGAGAGTTCCCTGGCGTACACTACACACAAATCTGTCACTCCCTGCTTCTAAGACGGAAGGCATACTTGATTTATTTACCAGGACCTTACATACTACTCCTTAACCAGAGCCATATATCGTATATTATAATGTTACGTTGTTTTGAAGTATGAGGAGTGCAAAGATATTGTTAACTTCCTACCAATTTTATGGCAAAAACCTCGATCTCAATAATATTCTGCAATTCAAAATACATTTTGGATTTTTAGCTTTTTTCTTCAGTTTTATAGATTTTTCAGAAAATATTTTAATGAAATTCAAGTACCTACATTTTTCAGCATAATTTTATGAATACGTTTTTTAATATTCTAGACCATCGTTGGTAAACTTCTTTTGACCAAAATTTAGCTAACAATTTTAGATTTAACAAAATTTTTAGCCGTTTTCAGCAATTTTAAAGGATTTTTTGAGGACATATTTTGAAATTTGACCAATTTAATGTGCTCAAAAAGTGCTGGCTAACGAAGAACTCATCCTTTCTTTTATTAAGCTTGATTTTTTTGGCTCAAGAACAGGAATTTTATCTCAATCCTAAGGAGAGTTATTTTCTCAGGAATCGTTTCAGAATGCATCAAAACGGAATTCCTTGAAGGAATTTAAGAAAAGTTTACCAATTTGGAGCCACTAAAATAGCTTCATGTTTTACGAAACTTCTATAAAAGCGGCATAGGGATGAAAACCGCCAAGACATGGGCCAACAATAATTGGTGAGTCCTTTCCGCAAAGAGAATAAGCTGATGGTATGCAGCAAGATAATCTTGGGGACTTTTCCAGCATCGAGCAAGAATGTCATCGTCAAGCAGAAATCAAAGTTTTAAAAGTCTATGTTCCTCTTTATAGATTTTAAGTGCTTGTCTCAGACAATAAATGCTGTATGGAAGCTGGATGTAGAATCTGTTTCTAAACTTTGGAATGTAAGATTTTACGTAATGTGTTCTTCCAGACAAGCTCAAAAATAGGATCCTATTATTCTTTTTTCACTAAATAGATGCATAATTGAATAGCAGTGGTATTAGGGTGGGTTGTGTTGTTTAATACCTGGGTCACCCATCCCCCAGTTTATCAAGTACATATCACTTGTGTCATATAATGTGTATCACAATTTGTTAATGATATCACTTGTTTTTTCAGAGGGGACAGAAAACTTGGACAGAAAATTGGGATGAAACTTCGTAATCTTCTGAAACTACCAAAGGCCCAAAAATGGGTTTGCTATGAATGGTTTTACAGTAACATTGACAGGTAAGCGCATTGTGTTCTTGTTCGTATTACATTATACTTTTCTCTAAAATGTACTCACTTCTTATAACCTGACCAGAACTGTATATGTGGAGGTTGTCCAGAAATTAAGGTCAAATGTGATTTGAATTCAATGAAATGTCCTTCTTGCACGAAGTTTTCCTTCCTCACGTGGTTTTTCTTGTGGGAAATTAATTTTTTTTAACCCGATTTCTTAGGAAAAAAACTCATCAAAAAACATTACATCATAAGATTCTCCGCTAATTAGCAAAGTAAATGTAAAATTGACTGTATCGTTAGAAAGCTGGGAAACCTGAGAAAGTTTTTTCAAGAACCTGTTTGAGATTTTAGCGGGAAAAACCAGATCCACACGCACTTAAAAAATGAGGTAGTTTTGTATTTTCACCAATTTCTCAATTTTAAGCTGAATTACCATCCGTCCATTAGATCAATGGTTTGACTTTGTTAGAGGGTGTTCCTGCATGTAAATTTAACACCCTCACCAACGGTATTCTGTATTTTGATTTTATAGCATAAATAAGGCCAATTTTTATTACATTCAGAAAAAAAATGGAAAGTGAAAATACTCGGAGCAAAAAATTTAAAAACCTTTCAATGAAAAATCTCTTAGAGGCGCTTATTGTTGGATATCTGTTGTAGAATCGAACCCTGAAATTTGTCACACCTCAAGCGTTAACACCCCCTCAGAATGCCTCAAAACGGATGTCGATGATAAAAATTCGGAAAAATTTGTGTAGGTGTTATGCCTTTGCCCCACAGAACGTGTTATAATGCGATGTTCGGCATTCTTGTACTGTCACAATACAATCTTATGGAGCAATATTGCATCATTCCTGTGACACACTCGGTGCTATCACTTTTCAGAACGTGACGTCAGTTGCTCGTGTTGTGAAAAATTACAAATGTAACACGCCCGTCTAGTGAGGATTTTCGTTGAGGGATCCCCGAAATTTTGTTTAGACACATGGAAATAAACTCAGAAACGATCTTCATGTGTGCGCAGATCCCATCACAGACAATGGGCATTCACCAAGCTCTTCTCTCTTTTTGTTGATTGGGTGCACTGTTGAGACTCAGATGGGGGGCTTTGCGTGTTCGAGTTGTGGACATCGTATCTAGTGAATACCCCTAGCCTTCACTAAGTTTTAATGAACTTAGACACTCCGGAGGTGCAATGAGGGCCTAAATCCACACTCATAGATAGAGAGGGGTGTGACAGTACCATAAGAGATACAACTCGTACTAATAGCATTTATGTGCTACGTTCGGAGAAGATAATTTTCCGGTTCCCGTATCATCATCTATCGCCATCCATAGCCTTTCAAGAACGTGAGAATTAACGCCTGGCGCCGAAGCGATGGACACACAGCGCATTGGCGATTGAGGATAATAAAAGAGAAATTAAAACAGGATGGATTGTCAATGAATCTTCAGTTGAAGTATTCATTAGGTGATTAACCTCCAACGAAAGATTGGAACAATCGGGGATAATATAACTTGCCCAACCAGGAGACTTACAGTAGGGAGCTGCCCACTTTGGGGTCTTACGAAAATGGGAACTATGCCCTGGGAAAATAACTTGCTCAACTTTGGAGACTTACAGTGGAAGGTGCCCATTATGGGGACTTATGAAATAGGGAACGATGCCCTGGGTTTGGGAACAATGCCCTTGAAAATTAATTATGTTAAATAGAAATAATATGATGGGAAAAATTGAGAAATTAATAGTCAAGAACCAAAGAAACTATTTATTTATCCAAGGGATTATAATGGATATTCCTTCTGGAAACCCGGGCCATGTTTCTTCCCAAAAATAGTGGATCCGATTACTAGGCGTTAGCCGTGCATAATCCTAACCACACTCTGCTACCATGTAATGAACTTAGGCGCCTCGGAGGTGCAATGGGGGCCTAAATCCACACTCATAGATAGAGAGGGGTGTGACAGTACCATAAGAGATACAAATCGTACTAATAGCATATATGCTACTTTCGGAGAAGATAATTTTACGGTTCCCGGATCATCATCTAACGCCAACCATAGCCTTTCAAGAATGTGAGAATTAACGCCTGGCGCCAAAGCGACGGACTCAGCGCATTCTCTTGGATCTCGCGGGAACTGTCACAAAGTACTGGTTGAATGTGGAGGAAGATGCACCATAGAATGCATCTGTTGGGTGCGAAAAGTGACACCCCGGCCACAGAGTCCGTAAACGACTTTGCTGCTATCTCCAGCGTTAGCGAGACACCTTTGGGGAAGCAGTGGAAGATGGAAAATATAGTTTTCCCTTGGCGTTAGCGAGACTCCGTTGAGGATTCTGAGAGGTCTAGTACAAAGGTGTGACCTCATCAAGTCTGAGGTTTGAAATAAGATAGATATGATAGATGACTTTGACAATAAATAATCGTCATTTCGGAATCACTTGGGCTCCAGCTGACCCGACTTCTGAGTTTATTAGGAAACTCTATGTATGAAAATGTACATCCAAGTTGGTAAACAATATACACCCAATACCGTCTCTTCCTTTGCAATAAAATCAGAAATATTAGGTGTTCTTCCTCATCAGAACTATTGAAATTAATTTAAAATTGGGCAAACCTCCCGTAGAAACACATGCACAGTACTGGATCGCCCTGCCAGATAACGCTGAATAACACTGTTTCTGTGTCTTAGCCATTCGCTGAATGCCAAGGAGAACAAGCGTTGCCTATGCACTATGTATAACTCGTCCTGTGTGGCTATGCCTTTACAATACCTTAATTTTCTCCAAAAATCCACTGAAACTAAGGATTTTGGACCACAGCAGCACAAGTTTATTTGCTGAATGAATCCAATAGGCAATGAACTTTGTTTATCATGACTAGTACGTAATTCTACTTTGACTTCAGAGCTGAACGTTGGCATTAGATTTATTATGCTATGATAACTTTTTACTGGATTTTGTTAATAGCTTGCATTGCTTTCAGTTCACTGTTTGGAGGAGAAAACGACTTCACAATTTGCCTGAAGGAGTCCTTTCCACAGTTGAAAACCTACCTCCTGACGCGGGTTGAGTGGTGCAAAATGAGGCGGATGATGGGGAAACCTAGGCGATGTTCCCAGGTAAACTTATTAAATTTAATGTGTATGACGTAGGATCAGAATTTTTGGTTGATTTTTTTATTAGTTCACCTATCCAGAATTCATGTTTTATTCCTAAACCTTCCACACTATCCCATTTTTTCGAGGCCCCAGCTGCCTTTTCTCATCTTATCGCTGTTAGGCGGTTGCACCTTCACTTATCGGGTATAATTTGCTTATCAGAGCTTAGTCAGGTAGGCATCTAATAATAATTGGGCTTCTCTCTCTCCCACCTATGTAGTCAGATGAGGACTTTTTACGTTGACTTCCTCAGTGTCTCCTCAACTAGAGAACAGTTATGGTGCTGCTTGGTAAGATATTTTATAGTGTCGAATTGTGTTATGCACTCTAAGCCAAAATCACTACATAGAGTAGGATTTATGTGCTTCTGAGTCTCCTTTCTTGTTCCAATATAATGGAATAACTATTGTAAGTACCTCGTTAGTGGAATGCAATGCATACTTATGTTGAGGAACTAGAAACTCAAATGAACAGGCCACCAGGGCGCATTTTTGTGGATCATAGGCGAGTCCTCAACCAGTGGCGGCGTGTGCGGCGTCCCATTTAATTACACAGAGTGACTCAAAGTAAACCAATCAGTAATTCGTGATACTGATCTGTTCCCCTATGGTTAGGTGCATATGTCCACACCTCCTATTTTCTAGATCTATTTTCTGTGCGGAGTATAATCATTCACCCCACTGGACCAAACACATAATTGAACTATTTCAAGCAGACAAATCTTCTATTCGCCAAACCCCCTCGTCAAGATTTAAGTTACTATGCTGAACGTACAAATGAACTGTGAATGATAGATGACATGCCATTGAATAATCGTCATTTCGGAATCACTTGGGCTCCAGCTGACCCGACTTCTGAGTTTATTAGGAAAATCTATGTATAAGAATGTACGTTCAAGTTGGTAAACAAGTTTTTTGAGTTCACACGATTGGTATTTATGCTGTGTGTTATCTGTTTTACTGTATTCCATTTTTCTCTGTTTACATGCAGATTTAAGAAACCTGGCACTTGGTCCTTCCTACGATTTTGAATGCCCTAGTAGGTGTATAGGGTCCCTGCTGGCTTCTAATTTTAGTTAATTTAATTTAAATTTATGTCTCACCTGGGTGATTGTCTAAATCCTTTTTCCATTATTTGTTCCATTTTTTTCTTCAACTGAATATTAATTTTTCATTATTTTTTGGAAATTGCTAACTTGTGTGTACTGAGCTATTATTTCTTGTTTAGTAATTTGGAAGTTCTAAACCATTATTTCTGACTCTACTATTTAAGATTACTGGAATTCGTGGCAGTGAGAATTAACAGTTGTTACCGTAGAGCTGTGATCCACATACATTGTATTATTTACACAATGTACTCAAGTTATTCATTATTTAAAATTTGCATTTTTCATTTCACAGGCGTTCTTCAATGAAGAAAGAAACGAATTGGAAAGGAAAAGATCGAAAATACGACAGCTTCAACAGCGGAAACCGACAGATCTCAATAGTTGTAAGGACCTACCTGTGGAAATTCCATTGCAGCTAGTTATTGGAACCAAAGTACGTTCAGTTATGAGAATTAAAAGCACTGGAACTTTTATTTTTAATTGAAAATAATTCAAAATTTGTTCATGAAAACATGTTTTACATTCATATCTGTTATTTGTCAGGTGACCGCACGACTTCGGTTCCCTCAGGACGGACTTTTCACAGGTTCTGTGGATGCTTTTGACACGTCAAACAATACCTATAGAATCACGTTCGAGAGACCTGGCCTCGGGACTCACTCGATACCAGACTACGAAGTTTTAGTAAGTATTGTATTTTACTAGCAGATTACACTGCCTTTATATGGATCGTGGTTTATAGATTTATACTTACATATTTTACCTCCTCTTGGTTAGCTTTAATCATAATTGAACCCATCATTTTATTCGGCTCCTGTTGTCCCAGAAATACTCCTTCTCAAATTTCAACTTCGTATGGTGAACAGGAATGAATTTAGCTCACTTAGCTGATCAGGATGGAACACATAATTTTTTTCGTATATAATGAGTAAATTTATATGCTTAGCATTGGTTGATTGTCATGGGATAGACATTATCTTTGTCTTTGGTTTTCCCAGTAAGAAAACTGCGCTGGGTGCCTTGCTGGGGTGGACCACCGGACAAGGATTCGTGGCAGAATATCTCAAAACGGATTTCAATGAAAAAAATTTTCGAAAATTTTGATTTTAAAATTTTTGTAGCCTTTGCAATAGGTTCATTTTCTACGAAAATTCTCTAAAACAGGTAAACTGAGGTTACCTTTGCATAAAGTTATGCTGACTCCACAGTACAACAAATGGCCTTTTCCCTTGTATGGGAAAAGGGGGGTCTTCCCATATGCGTACCGTTTTCCCCATTGGCGCATTCGGAGTTGCAAAGCAACTAGTCTATTGTGTAATTAGCTACTGTCGCTTACCCGAGTTAGCAAAATATGATGACGCTTACCGGATTATTGCAGAATTTTAAAATCGAGATACTGATCACTTGCTTGTCACTTTGTTTTTCCTGTAATTCTTAGATTATGGCGTAATAGAAAGCAATAGGATCATAAGAGAATGACAGGTCTCAACAAGACGAATCCAAAGATTAAATAAAGAAACTTAATTTCGGTAATCTTATCGCTTATCTGATGATTGCATAACGCCATTCAATTTATTGTAGCATTTGTAACATCTTCTAAATATTTTGTTTCATTGTTGGTTTATTATTTCCAATAATAAGCCTATGTGATCGTGTAGCAAAACATTTTTATAACCCCCCCTCAAACTTTGTCACTTTACGTTTCAAGGTGCGTAGAATCCAAATTTGAAATGTCCGTTCGCCGTCCGCCGTTCGCCGTCCGGGCCATAAAAGGCCTAAGAATTGACTTAAAAAACCCGTTCTTTCGCACATAGACTCCATTTGGGGTCTAGTTGGTCCTAACGTTTAACCATCCCGATCGCATTACTCGCATAGAGATGCTATGGGCCAAAAACGGGCGAAAAAGTGTCTTTTTCGACGCTTGCACGCCTGGCACGCTTGGCAGGGGGTCACAGTGGGTGGTGAGGGGGGGGGGGGGGTGAGCGGGGGGTGGAGTGAGATGAGGCGCCGGCGCCGCGGCACCTTGTGGTGGGTACGGCGCCGGCGTTCCTTCGAGGCATGAATGTTTTTTCAAGGTCATATTTGTGTGTTAATACCAAAGCTTTTCCTACGCATATTTAATAACATATCCTCTCGACTTTTCGTACGTACTTGGATGATGATATTATTAAGGCAATAACTATTTGAATAGATAGGAGCTCAAATCGAGAAATATAAACATGCGTATATAATTATAGAAGTATAGGTTGTGGCAACTCGAAATAGGACACGCCGAGGAGTCTGGACGGGCCTTATGACGTACGCTAGCCAACTAAAACTACGATCATACTCAATTGAAAAAATAATAAACCATTGTGAAATAATTTGCAGCGTTTTTAATGTTTGTATGGTGTTCACTTACAGGCTAATGAAACTGTCGAGACGATATCAGTGATATCAATGATACACGCCCTCAGGCCCAACAGGCACCTTAGTATAGGACCTGAAGGTTACTATGGTTACCAAAATGACAGCATACGAGAAGATGCACCAGTTGAACCTCCCAGAGACACCCTGCCTACCAACGTCCTGGAAAACTTTGTAAGTTCTAGTTAGCTCTACTAAGCTCAGCAGTAACACACAATACAAAAAGGTAATCTACCAAGTTACAGTTCGTATTTTTTCCCCTCAAGTGTTGAATGTACAGTTTTGGGCGGTGAACTTAAGATTATTGAGAACAAGTTCAATAGAATTCATATATGGGTGCCGAATATCAGGAGGACCAAATGGCATAGGTCGTGGCCTGTTAAGGGGGGGGGGGGGGGGGGGGGGGGGGTGGTGGGGGGGGGGGGGGGGGGGGGGGGGGGGGGGGGGGGGGGGGGAGTCTTATCTCCCTCATACATAAATTTTCTTGATTAGATCTGATGTAATTATATATCTAGATATTATATATTGAGTAATATATCAGATGCGCATCACTAATCCTTTCAACAATTCCAAAAAAGGTTGACTAAAAGAAGGCTGGGTGTGTCAGGTTATATACACACATAGGAACAGCTGTCTACTTCCTTACTACGTTTAGTTTTCCAAGTTGCGACTAGAGAGAGGTGGGGTGGTAATTCTTATCGCCCCACACCACAAGTCTGACATATAGGATGTCTGTTCAGTGCCCCTTTCCCGTAGAGTTTAGAACTAGTTTTATAAGAAACTTATGTTTTTTCAAAGTAGCATCTGCTTTCTTTTTCTGTGGTAAACTTACAAGAATTTTAACGAATTTCTTAGGGTTTGTTCGGACATGTAGTTCGTAACCGTTCGTATCTGGACACGCCCACTTTTGGCTGTTCGGACAACACGAGAACCAGTTCTGGAAGACCTCGAACTAGCAGTTCGTTGTTCGGACGTATTAGTTCGTTACCATACCGAACCAGTTCTACCAGTTCTGTATTTTTTCCAGAACTAATAGTTCTAGACATGCGCAGAAAACAAGCTTGGCCCCGCCCCGTATGCACGTACCTCCCGCCAAACTTTCAAGTTGTCATCAGCCTTCTTAATTCACGTTCTCGCGCTCACATTTTTATCTGATGTCTTTTCAATTTATCTTGTTCTTAACGTTTCATACAACTGTAAGTAACTCGTGTAGGTACACGATTGCAACCTTACGGTATGACATAAAAACATTCCGATTCTAGATATGGGTTTCTATACCCCTACTTAAAATAGCCTAAAATTATTATTTTAGGGTTAACAAATCGAAGTATGTGAAAAAACGTCTTTTTTAGCAATTGTTGCCTTTTCTCTTAAACGCCTCGAGGGATTTTGTTGAAATTCATAGGAGTTATTCTTCTTCTGGGTGCAAATTATATTCAGTTCCCCTCATCCCGTAAGACTGGTAGGTACTTAATTAGCAAAAAAGTTCTTAAATGGCCAATTTGGGGGGGGGGGGGGGGATAATCGGTTTTAGCACTTTTTGGTCTATTCTCCAAAATGGCTCGAGGGATATCAATGAAATTCATAGGAGTTACCGAGGTCAAGTTCAGTTCCTGACAGGGCAACTCTCAACTAATGATAAAGAGGTTTAGTTCAGATTTATGTGTTCAGTAGCCATTTTCAAAACACATCAAAGTCAAACCTTGGGCGGAAATACATTGAACATGAAAGTACGCAGTTAAATTCAAAACATTTTATTGAATAACAATTTAGGTATTGCTGCTTAAATGTAGTATCACAAGATACTAACCGGCCTCATAAACATTAACAGGTGGTTAACAGACCTGATAAAGTATAACAAAAATATTGAGTTATAGGTAGTTTTTATAACACAAATTACAAACATGTAACCACGTTTTGGGAAAAAGACGGAGAGGTTATCAGGTTATCAATTCCGAACTACACGAAATGGCGTTCGGACTGGGAGTTCAGAACTAAGAGTTCTGAACCGGTTCCCATCCCCTCCCTTTGCAGTTCGATTCCGAACTAGATGAATTCCGAACTGGTTCGGAACTACGTGTCCGAACAAACCCTTATAACGAATATACCCATCCCTTGTGATTAATCTGAAAATTCCTCTACTGGAGACCCCACCAGCCATTGATTCTGTTAGTGGAGCAAATGCCACTCCGTTCCGGGTTCGACCTATCCGCCCAGATAGAATTATCATAATAGTCATAACAGATCGGATTGGATCCATTCTGTATCGCTCCCAGCCACCAGTGCAAATCTGATTTGGCTTGATTAGATAGGGTGCAGCAAGCACGAAAGTCGCCTGCTGACTGCTTAAGGGCTTCCACTTTTACCCTTTCGAAATGATTTTAGTGCAGTGGGCTGTACAGTACCGCTGGTGAGCATAAGACTAGGAACCCTATTAATAGTCCTCGCTAGCATCCGTATGGATAAGGGCTGCAAACATCTGATTGCTGCAACCTGATGGTTTCTCAATTAGCCATTACTGGGCGAAGAAATATGTAAAAAACCAAAGGTGCCAATGCTAACCCCATAGGTCGTGAAGACGTAAATTGTACTACCTAGGTTAAAAGCTAGATATTTTCTATGCTCCAGTGTGACTCAGTCCATAAAGTAAGCATCTATAAGATCTACACTGGCCTCTAAATCTCCCCTAGTTAGGCCAAATGGTAGTAATTCATTCTAAAATTAAGCAAATTCAGACATTTATTTAATTTGCGGAGATTAATCATCAGACGCAAGGATCCTGATACTTTAGATACTATAAAGATAGGCAAAACGAACCCCATAGGTAGTACTGTGAAGACGTAAATTGTACTATCTAGGTTAAAAGCTAGATGCTGCCTATGCTCCGGCGCAACTGAGACCATAAATTAAGCGTCTTTAAGACATAAACTCCCCCCTTTATCCAGTAACTCCTTAACCTCGATCTCTAACCGAGAGTTGCTCGAAGGAGACAAACCGGGTTGAGAGAATAGCTATAGAATGCTTGAATCGAACAGCTCCTGGGGCTATGTTCTAAATAATAAATCTCATTGATCTAAATTAATAACAGACTTACCAATAGCAACGTAGTATATATTTCATGGAAATCCGTAAGAACAGAAAGGGGGAAAAACAAAGTAAAAAAACGGACCATTGATTATGCACAACACGGTAGAACAAGAAGTTAGATGGTGGCGCTTGAGAGGGCCAGGCTTGGGGAGACACAGGGTGGCCAATGTAGCAGAACAAATACTCCATTTTGTATAGTCGGGTCAGCGTAAGAAGTTACGTGAGATGGTACCCCTGCCCCATCACCAGATTGGCTGCGGGAAGAGGGGAAGTAGCAGTCTGATTCCCTTTCCCTACCTCCTCCTCCGATCCACCACCCACTTCCCGCTCCTGCTATTGGCATGCAGACGGCGGGGAAGTGTTAGATGAGTGTAGAGGGGGTGACGGACTGCGGTCAGCTGATTTCCCAACCTCCTTGCCTTCACGTAACTTCCTACGCTGACCCGACTGTAGTGTGAACACGAGAGCTGCTTAAGTAAACAGTCTTCTACAAAGACCGTATGATAGTCTGCTATTAAAATACAAAACATAAATGCGGATATCTCTCATTTCGTCACACTCACCTCAGTTCAACTATCTTACATTGTTTGGACATTTTCCTTATGAAACTTGCTCACGTATCAATATTGAATTTGAAAGTGTCTAATTTATGTTAATAACAACCCCGATTCATTCAATCCCTTTTGCAGGTACTGTTGAACAAAGTGTTGGAAATCAAAAGAAACAAAGTCTACCTTCTTCGAGAGATGAACACAGAGGCGGAAAGGAAGCGAAGTCACTCCCACACACTTTCGGACGATTTTGTCCGGAAGTATGCATCCTGTATTGTGGAACTGGACCACATTAACTCCACCCTTCGACAAATCCTTGGCACAGTACAAACGCAATGTCAAAACGTAAGTGTATAATGAAAAATATACAGCTGTAGCTTTGAGTAATCAGTCGAAATTGTATATCATTAAAAGAACCATCTGATTACTAACTGAAGTTGTGAGGGACTTGAACTCTTTCTTGATTCTCATTTAAACTGGGATTAACATGTCTTCCAAGTATTTAAGGAAATGTATGGCTCTCTGTAATCTCTCAGGCATTTGAAAAATTTCTCCCCTCACACCACAGTCTTGAGCCCATAAAAAAAAATTCAGTTCCTCTCTTTTGGAGGCTTCCTCTCGTTTATTATTTTCAATAATGAGCCTTTGTAATTGACAAAAAAAGTAATCCCTCAAACTTTGTTGGTTTATATTTCAAGATGCGAAGAATACAAAAAGTAAGCCGAAATATCGCCGAGATACGAAATGACGTGGGACCCACAACTGGTGCTAGGTGTTCTGGAGAAACCCTCAAAGAATGTAGGGTAACTATCTAAAGCTGAAAACAGACTATGCTGACGTGACGTGGGATGACGCATGATCGGGCAGCGACAGACCACGTCAGAGATGGGCCCACAGGTTCACACTTTGCTGATGTGACGTGAGGGTGGGGGACGTGATGCTGGGATATCGTGCTCAAAGGAGGGTGGAAGGTGTGTTCAGTTGATGTGTAATCTGTGTTGAGTTCGACAATGTAAGAACTTCTCGACTTGCTTGTCGAGGAAGAGGAAGAAATTGCTGGGATGGCAATTGCCTGTGCTGCAGCAGCAGCATCAAGGATATGGGTGCATCCCATCATCAGCTGGCGGGGCCTGTACGGCGAATTTTCAACTTAGATGCCAGAATTGGTGGATTGGTCGAGCGTTTCGTCAAGTATGTCCGCAAGACGAAAAATGAGTTCTATCATTTGTCGAAATTACATAGTTGGTCCGAAAATTGAGAAACGCTCGACTCAGCTATGAGAGAGCATACCAGGGGAGATCAGACTGGCAGTTTGCTTGAGGTGAGTACAAACTGATAACTTAATTATCTAGAAGACCTGACGCCGGCTGATTTCTTCACACGACTGACGAAAATCCAAATCCATTGACTTTGACCTGACGGGTAGATGGCGTGTTAAGGCATAGGATACGCTAGACGGCATCATCCCACGCATTACCACGTCACGTCAGAGCAATCTGTTGGTTATCGTCCGAATCCTTTGTTTACATTTTGTCTTCACACTGGTCCCCCGGCATACTACGCCGTCCCGCATCATCCCACGTCACGTCAGCGTAGTCTGTTTTCAGCTTAAGACGTTAGTGACCCTCCTCTTGTTGCTGACTGGGCAGCAGCTTCAAAAGATTGCCTCTGTTCAACTAAAAGAGATCACCCACACCCTTGAATGGGGGTGGAAATATTTATCTCTAGTAGATTGAGGACATCAGGGAAATGGGAACAACCTGACTGCTCAGCGGGGGCAGTCTGTCTTGAAGGCTCGATCCCGCCCGAAACCGCTCTGAGTAACCCAGTGGTGCAGGTACGCTAAGGCAGTTCTCCAGGGGCAGCAGAAAGGGTCCAGCATGCACTTTTTCCTGGATCGCACCCCTTTTGTGTGTGGGATTGCTGTTAGTAGAATGTGTGGCCCAGACCTTATTCCTAATGGTTAGATGTCCATTTGGTCCTGCTTCACACCACTGTCAAAGTGAGTTAATGATGTGCTGACCAGCGCTGGAGTTGATAGGGTTTTTAGGCCTCACTCCTGCAGACACGCTTTGGTCTCTTCGGAACCCACTGGATACAATCTGGACACCCTCCTTGCAGCATTTGTTAAGTTTTCCGATAGGCTACTGGCACCTCCCCCTGTGTTGGCTGCTATTTTTGCGGCTCGCACACCTAGTTCAGGTTCTTAGAAGTAAGTATCTTGGGCATGTGCTTGGAGCTGATGTTTTGGCTCGCACTTCCATAAAATTTCCGTGGTGGATAATGCTCTACCATGCCATCGCTTGATAGCAGTTTATTTTGCATCCAGGTGTTAATCCCAAGGGAACTTTTGCAAATAACCAGGGAATAATTGCTTGTCAGAACTTATATTTGTATGTTAATAATTTATACCTCTTTAAGATTTTATACATTGCCTATTCTTACATTATACACACATTCTGGTCACACTTATATTGAGTTATGCTATTACCAACCTATAGTTGACCGCTGAATTCATGATGTTTTTCGATGTGTGCTCCTATTAAGTGGGCGTCACCAGTATCGCTTTGAATCCACCCTGACCCGTTTCTGTCTGGGGTCTTGGGGCACCGGTGAAGAGGGGGGGGGGGGGGTGGTGGTGGTGCGACAGAGAGGGGCAGGTTATAGGGTAGGGGCTCAATTATATGGGCCAAAACCGATATCCCCCTAAACATCTACAAGGTTTAATAAAACACACTCTAATGCCCCTAGATATAATTGACGGATAAAGAAACTTCCTAATGAAGTTCATTCATAGTTATGTCGAGGCACTAGATGGTGTCTCACACCCACCCATTACCCTGTCCTGTATCATTGACTTGCCTGGGGACTGTATATACTAGAGACAAAGGCCACAGACAGTGCTGCCAACAAGGCTGGGCAAAATCTCGGTAGGTACGACCTCCTTAAGGCGGGCGTGGGGGGGTCTAGGGACGGGTGTCCCACGATTTTTTTAATGTCTTTGAAACCAGCTCTGTCCGGCACGTGGCAAAGGCCACTAACTACAATGGTTACTAAACACCCTCTGGTGTCCATGACATAATTATAAATGGACTTCACTAGGAAGTTCGTTTATTCATCAATTATGCATAAAAAATGTGATAATTTTGTGAACGAATTTGATTGAAAATTTATTATGGTCTAAATTTTCTATTCAGTATAGAAATGTGATATGTTCTCAATTTTTGTTATTTTTGTTTACATCAAACTGCATTAAAATTTCCCTCCAGATTTCCACTTGGGTGATGGTAACGACTAAATAGGCTGGTATGTGCTTACTGAACGGAACTGAACAGATAATGTGTTTGTTCAATCAATTGATTGGAGTTGGTTCCAATAATTACCTACTGAACAAAATATGACTGGTCTTCCGAAATATCTTGTTGCCTACCTGAGTCATTAAATTGCTCAACAATCATTCATTTACTGTTACAGATCCTCCCAGATTTAAGCATGGCGTCCTACCTCCCAACGTTCCTTAGGAACCAAAGCTTAGAAGAAGCTAAAGGTTTGGTGAGCGGCCAGAAACATGGCGTCAACCACCAAGACCTCCTCGATCTAGTCATTGAACTCACTGCACTCATGATTCAAGTCAAGGTATGGCACTTATACAAGGAGACTCACTGGAACCTGATGTTTTAGCGAATTTTTGTAAAAAATGAAGCTATTGCAATGGTTCGGAAAATTTTAAAATAAAATTTTTTGAAAAGTTTCTTCATTGAAATCCGTTTTGAGGTATTCTGAAACGATTCCTGAAGTTTGCGCTTTTTCATATGTATAAACGGCTATAAATATATAAATAGCAACGTTTTGGGTGCTTATGATCCTCCAGGCCTCAACATAAGACGATGAAACTAAATCCAAAGTTACCAAAATTCCTTGTCAACGTTGCAAACAAATTCCCTACAATTAATCAATTTCTTTGTTAGTTTGAAAAAGGCAAAAAGCCGAAATATAAAAAATAGTTTTGTGACGTTATTTCTGTTATCTTTTCTAATTTTGTGATTGTAATCAAGCTCTTATAGAGTAATTTTCAATAAGTGATATAAATAAATAAATATATATATATATAAATATAAATATAAATATATATATATATATATATATATATATATATATATATGTGTGTGTGTGTGTGTGTGTGTGTGTGTGTGTGTGTGTGTGTGTGTGTGTGTGTGTGTGTGTGTGTGTGTGTGTGTGTGTGTGTGTGTGTGTGTGTGTGTGTGTGTGTGTGTGTGTGTGTGTGTGTGTGTGTGTGTGTGTGTGTGTGTGTGTGTGTGTGTGTGTGTGTGTGTGTGTGTGTGTGTGTGTGTGTGTGTGTGTGTGTGTGTGTGTGTGTGTGTGTGTGTGTGTGTGTGTGTGTGTGTGTGTGTGTGTGTGTGTGTGTGTGTGTGTGTGTGTGTGTGTGTGTGTGTGTGTGTGTGTGTGTGTGTGTGTGTGTGTGTGTGTGTGTGTGTGTGTGTGTGTGTGTGTGTGTGTGTGTGTGTGTGTGTGTGTGTGTGTGTGTGTGTGTGTGTGTGTGTGTGTGTGTGTGTGTGTGTGTGTGTGTGTGTGTGTGTGTGTGTGTGTGTGTGTGTGTGTGTGTGTGTGTGTGTGTGTGTGTGTGTGTGTGTGTGTGTGTGTGTGTGTGTGTGTGTGTGTGTGTGTGTGTGTGTGTGTGTGTGTGTGTGTGTGTGTGTGTGTGTGTGTGTGTGTGTGTGTGTGTGTGTGTGTGTGTGTGTGTGTGTGTGTGTGTGTGTGTGTGTGTGTGTGTGTGTGTGTGTGTGTGTGTGTGTGTGTGTGTGTGTGTGTGTGTGTGTGTGTGTGTGTGTGTGTGTGTGTGTGTGTGTGTGTGTGTGTGTGTGTGTGTGTGTGTGTGTGTGTGTGTGTGTGTGTGTGTGTGTGTGTGTGTGTGTGTGTGTGTGTGTGTGTGTGTGTGTGTGTGTGTGTGTGTGTGTGTGTGTGTGTGTGTGTGTGTGTGTGTGTGTGTGTGTGTGTGTGTGTGTGTGTGTGTGTGTGTGTGTGTGTGTGTGTGTGTGTGTGTGTGTGTGTGTGTGTGTGTGTGTGTGTGTGTGTGTGTGTGTGTGTGTGTGTGTGTGTGTGTGGTGTGTGTGTGTGTGTGTGTGTGTGTGTGTGTGTGTGTGTGTGTGTGTGTGTGTGTGTGTGTGTGTGTGTGTGTGTGTGTGTGTGTGTGTGTGTGTGTGTGTGTGTGTGTGTGTGTGTGTGTGTGTGTGTGTGTGTGTGTGTGTGTGTGTGTGTGTGTGTGTGTGTGTGTGTGTGTGTGTGTGTGTGTGTGTGTGTGTGTGTGTGTGTGTGTGTGTGTGTGTGTGTGTGTGTGTGTGTGTGTGTGTGTGTGTGTGTGTGTGTGTGTGTGTGTGTGTGTGGTGTGTGTGTGTGTGTGTGTGTGTGTGTGTGTGTGTGTGTGTGTGTGTGTGTGTGTGTGTGTGTGTGTGTGTGTGTGTGTGTGTGTGTGTGTGTGTGTGTGTGTGTGTGTGTGTGTGTGTGTGTGTGTGTGTGTGTGTGTGTGTGTGTGTGTGTGTGTGTGTGTGTGTGTGTGTGTGTGTGTGTGTGTGTGTGTGTGTGTGTGTGTGTGTGTGTGTGTGTGTGTGTGTGTGTGTGTGTGTGTGTGTGTGTGTGTGTGTGTGTGTGTGTGTGTGTGTGTGTGTGTGTGTGTGTGTGTGTGTGTGTGTGTGTGTGTGTGTGTGTGTGTGTGTGTGTGTGTGTGTGTGTGTGTGTGTGTGTGTGTGTGTGTGTGTGTGTGTGTGTGTGTGTGTGTGTGTGTGTGTGTGTGTGTGTGTGTGTGTGTGTGTGTGTGTGTGTGTGTGTGTGTACCTATGTATGTGTCATTCCAGACGATCTAGGTCTACAATGATTTTATAATTTTTTCCGAAATCACTGCATTTTTCAAACTCTCTACACGCTTTGGAAAATTAATTTTTCCCATTTTCGTAACATGAAAAACTTTCCCGAATTCTCAGCATTCCAAAGGTACGGTAAATTTTACTTTGTATTTCAAGGGAGAAAATTAGGTTTTGTTTAATTAGGTTTATGTTCCTAGATCAGGGTACAATTTCCATTGAAATTTAAGTTAACCTCAAACTTTGATGGATACTCCCAATATGATTTATTTTATTATTTTTATTGCGTTATTTATTTATTTATTTCATTTATTTATTTATTTATTTACTTTTTTGCAGAGTCTCTCGGAAAACGATAGAAGTTCCTATGAAGTCGAAGTTCTGTCCACGTCAATGGATGCAATTAAAAAGAGGTTGTCGCCAGCCAATAAAAACATCTTCGAAAGTGTGGTGGAGGTCAGTAAGATATTCTTTGTGCATACATCTAAGTAGTTAACGTACAGGGAAAATTCCTACCACGCATTGTATAAAGGTGCAGTCTTTAACCGTTTTGATGCTGGGCCCAAATATGTTTGGAGCAGAGGTGCTCACTTGCCGTAGTTACGCCTAAAATACTCGTACTAATGGTAACTAATCTGGTTTGCTACGCCCAAACATATTTGGACTTGCTCAAGCAACCTACCAGGTCCATTTACAATTCTTTATTTCACCAGCACTCATACATGTAGCGACAATGATGGGGTGGGTTTTAACATGTTTTGAGGCGATTGTTGCCATCTCATTAGCTTGATAGCCTAATGATGCACCGCGTTAATGTGTTTGTGGTGAAGGAACAGTTCAACCTGAACTAGGCTTTAATTCATTAAGAAACCAACTATCAAGAATTAGAGTAACTTTTGTGAATCTAAGTAGTTGAGCGTCTTAACTACAAGTAATGGGAGATTTCACTGGAGATTCATCAACTACCGTAAGAATGTATTTGTTTGGTGTTGATGAAGGCAAGGGCCCTTTAAAATCAATGTTCAGTCGTTCGAATGGAGCGGTCGCTTTGATGAGATGACCTTCGAACCGCACAAAATGAGGCTTTTGTTCAGCACAATCTTTGCATGAATTGACTGTTTTTCTGATTTCCTCAAGTGAAAAAGGAAGGTTTTTAGCTCATACCCAGTGCAGCATTCTTGTGATTCCAGGGTGTCAGAGTGCACTGTGAATTTCTGAAAGTTATGTTGGAGACAATGAAGAACAGATTCTTGAGAGTGCATCTGCTGCTGCATTTCCCTTGCCAGGCCTGTACGCAATATCAAACTTGAAGCTAGCTAACTCCAAATGCCATCTAGTTATCTTTTCATTTTTGATTTTGTTTGCAATTTTTGAATCGAAAATGAAAGACACTGCTTGCTGATCAGTGAGGAGTCGAAAGTGCTTCCCTAAAAGAAATGGCGACATTCTCTTAGAGCTTCTACGCCGGCATAAGCCTATTTTTCGACTGATGAATGTATTTTCTCTGAATCTGATAATGTCCTTGAGAAAAAGGCGACAGGGCGACTGCACTGAGTGAGAGTGTGGCTCCTTTAGCATCCTGTGATGCGTCCGTTTCTACTGTAAGTAGTTCATCAGGATCCCAGCTGACACCTGAAGACTTTCATTTCAATACTCAAGACGAGTTTTGGGTTGATGAAAGATGCCAAGGTTTAATCCTTGTGATTAATTGTAACGTGGTTTAGCTAAACTCCATTAATAGTTTTGGTTTATTATTTTCAATAACGAACCTTTGTAATCAACCAAGATTTTAGGTAAAAGTGAGCCGCACCTTAGCCGAAGAAGGAATTATGTAACACTATGCTTGAATACTAAAGGAAACAGTAATATATGTATGTATGTATGTACATGCTAATATCCAAAATACGGCTTGATAGTCAGGTTGAACAAAAAATATGTTGCTTTTTCATAGCGAATTTGATCATAATATGCTGTACTTCCTCGTGCTTTTCAATTTCCATAAGCTGTAACGCTTTTACAATTACAAATTCACTTCATTAACATGTATTCGTTACACAGATCTAAAAAAATAAAAATATACTAAAAACCAATAACAGAAATAGTTCCTATTTAAAAAAATGAAAAAAGTTTACAATCTTAGGCAAAAGTTGGTTTTTAAGACTAAAAACAATAACTTCACAAGTTCGTTTTATCTATCCGCAGGTTCATTTGAGACATATTCAAGCTGGTCTCAGCGGTGAAGTCGGAACCTTCTCTATGTTCATGTCCACCCGCCCATGACGAACTTCGGGTAAGTTAAGTTCATTCCTTTATGCTACTTACCTGTTTTTGCCACTTATATCTACACCATTTTTGTCCCCTTCTTATGTTCTTCTGTCTTCTATATGAATACCATATACTTCAAAAACTGGTTATTATTGATTTTTGTTGCATCTATAAAAATGTACTTCTAGGCTTGTGTGTAGTCACTTATAGTTTATTGCTACAATTTGTTTCTTGGCAATAAATTTTGTTTTTAAATGTCCCCATCTCCCAACGGCATACGCAATTTTGGGTTCCAGCAAGTACGCATCCACTATATAACAAAAAGTATGGATTCCTATTGACAATTTTGTTGAGTTGCATTAATAATGTCATTAGGTAGGTATTCCAGCTAATATCTCAATGAAATATTTGCTGAATTTTCTATTTCGAAAATGAGTTGACATGTATTTCGCCGTTCAACAAAATGAGCCCTTGGAGCTTTAAGAACAAAGAATAGAAAAAAATGCTAAATTTGACGTTTGATTTCAATGAAACTCACACCAGTGTCTCGACATCAACAAACATTAGTCTGGTGGATAGGGATTTTCCTATTTAAGTCCCAGAAAGGCCAGAATGCAGCGCCTAAAATTGGGTTTTCTCTTATACTGGATAAAGCGCCAACAAGCAACTCTAAAAAACCCACAACATAATATTCAACTAGTTTAAGAATCGTTAGGCCTTCAGAAGAAATTGACACTTGTTTTTCATGTTCCCAAGCCTTTTAGGAAACTCTACAGAAAATCAAAAGTTCATTTGTATCTGTATAAGGGTTAATTACACTGTAAATTCAGGGTGGCATTACACTATAATCTACACTTGTCGATTTCATCTGAAGGCCTAACGATTCCTAAATCTGTTGAAAGTAATGTTGTGGGTTTTTTAGAGTTTCTTGTTGGCGCTTTATCCAGTAATAGTGTAAGCCCTATTTGGCACACTTGCATTACAACCTTCCTGGCTCTTGAATAGGAATACCCCTATACACTACTCTAATGTTTTTTGAATGTAGAAACACATTGGTGTGAGTTTCATTTAAATTGATTCAAACACGTGGGAGCAGCATTAGTTTTGTGAATGTCAAATTTAGCCAGTTGTTCTCGAAGCTCCAAGGGCCCATTCTTTTGAAGGGCAAAATGCGTATTGTCTTATTTTCGGTTTTGCTGATGACCTCTGCCTGCTTGTGCAGCGCTTCAGAGGCATTCAAGCAAAGCTGTAAGCTGAGGACGATATAGCCGAGTGAGCTGGTTTCAAAATAAACTCGTGAAAGACAAAAGAGATGAGAATGACATCTCGAGTGGATAATGTGCTGAAATTGAAAGAGGAAAACGTTGAGAGGATCGATTCCTTTGTGTATCTTGGGAGTGGTATTGCAGAAGACGGTGGTAGTGGTGATGACGTCAAGCTCAAGATAAGGCTAATGTAGAATTTGTCCAGTTGTATCTGGTGTGAAAGAGAGAAATATTTCCAGGCCAACAAAACTGTGTATTTTCCCTGCAGATCTTTATGGATGTGAAACCTGGGAAGTTTCAATTCATACAGTTTTTACCCCCAAAGAGCAGTTGTGGGAATCACAGATCTGAAAGTATCTCATGCCAGGATTACTGGGGCAGGAGGTGACAGATGAGACCATTCTCTGTGAACTACCTGAAAGATTATTAGTATCACAGTGGTTTCAGAGTTCTGTCTTTGAAAGCTGTTGAGTTTGATATATCACCATGTAATTTATTATTGTGATTTAGGTAATTTGTTTTATGACATTCATGGTGTCTGGGACAAAAATCCAATATCTCCCTCCAAGAATGGAAGTTGTGTTTAAAGGAGTCCTGAGTGATGAATACTGCCTTATCCCCCCCCCCCCCCCTCCCCGATTGAATAACCTGGAAAAGACTTCCTGAGAGGAGACTCTAACTCAGTCCAAGTCCTGGGGTGTACCCAACTTCTTGTCTCATCCCACATGCGTGTGTTTTAGCCATACTACACAACTCCCAATGCTGGAGCATGCAGGACCATGTGCACCCCCGCATGCAAGGCCTGTGTGGTGTCTGGGAGAGTGGGAGGTTGGTGTTTTTCGACGTCGTGGATCAGATGCTACTTCTCATTGTACCGAGACTGGGCTGTTGCCGATTCTGCTGAGAAAGAGAAACACAGAAAGTATTACGAATCGCCAGATGACAGAAGGTTTAGGCTGTCCGTCCAGTGGACGCGATTTGCGCGAAGAGGCGAAGACGCGAAAAGAGGCGAACGGTTCCCCTCCCTTCAAACACACTGTCAACATCCATTTCGCTTGTTGGCGCATTGAAAAACAAACCGGTTTGATTCTCGTCGCGTTCGCCCCACTTCGCGTCTTGCGGTGGACGGGCTCTCAGTTAAAACAGTGTGTTTGAAAGGGAGGCGAACCCTTCACGCGAATTCGCCTCTTTTCGCCTCTTCGCGCGAAATCGCGTCCACTGGACGCCTTACACCTCTAGTATGCTCGTGCGAAAGAGCTATGCACAGAGAATATACCTTAAACGAATGGCGAAAGCAAGAAAGTGGTGTTAGCCCTATTTGTGGGTGTTGTGATGGGTCAGGATTAGAACTCAGCTCTCAATATTGTGGACTGTGGTACTACGCCTAAGAGGGCTCCAGAGTTACCAGAGGTACTCGAGATTAGAGGATGGGGCAGCAATTACCATTCTACTAAGTGATTAGAATGACGACACAGTTCAGTAAATGGGAAATGTAAACTTGAAAGAGGAACCAGAATTTTTACTAAGGGTTTGTTTGGACACGTAGTTCCGAACCAGTTCGGAATTCATCTAGTTCGGAATCGAACTGCAAAGGGAGGGGATGGGAACCGGTTCAGAACTCTTAGTTCTGAACTCCCAGTCCGAACGCCATTTCGTGTAGTTCGGAATTGATAACCTGATAACCTCTCCGTCTTTTTCCCAAAACGTGGTTTTGGTAGAGACCTTTATCAGGTCTGTTAACCGCCTGTTAATGTTTATGAGGCCTGTTAGTATCTTGTGATACTACATTTAAGCAGCAATACCTAAATTGTTATTCAATAAAATGTTTTGAATTTAATTGCGTACTTTCATGTTCAATGTATTTCCGCCCAAGGTTTGACTTTGATGTGTTTTGAAAATGGCTACTGAACACATAAATCTGAACTAAACCTCTTAATCATTACCTAGTTGAGAGTTGCCCTGTCAGGAACTGAACTTGACCTCGGTAACTCCTATGAATTTCATTGATATCCCTCGAGCCATTTTGGAGAATAGACCAAAAAGTGCTAAAACCGATTATCCCCCCCCCAATTGGCCATTTAAGAACTTTTTTGCTAATTAGGTAAGTACCTACCAGTCTTACGGGATGAGGGGAACTAAATACAATTTGCACCCAGAAGAAGAATAACTCCTATGAATTTCATCAAAATCCCTCGAGGCCTTTAAGAGAAAAGGCAACAACTGCTAAAAAAGACGTTTTTTCACATACTTCGATTTGTTAACCCTAAAATAATAATTTTAGGCTATTTTAAGTAGTGGTATAGAAACCCATCTCTAGAATCGGAATGTTTTTATGTCGTACCGTAAAGTCGCAATCGTGTACCTACGCGAGTTACTTACAGTTGTATGAAACGTTAAGGACAAGATAAATTGAAAAGACATCAGATAAAAATGTGAGCGTGAGAACGTGAATTAAGAAGGCTGATGACAACTTGAAAGTTTGGCAGGAGGTACGTGCATACGGGGCGGGGCCAAGCTTGTTTACTGCGCATGTCTAGAACTATTAGTTCTGGAAAAAAGACAGAACTGGTTCGGAACGGTAACGAACTACTACGTCCGAACAACGAACTGCTAGTTCGAGGTCTTCCAGAACTGGTTCTCGTGTTGTCCGAACAGCCAAAAGTGGGCGTGTCCAGTTACGAACGGTTACGAACTACGTGTCCGAACAAACCCTAAGATTCGATGTTTCTAAAATAAAGTTTGATTCAAGAAAGACTTTGTGCTACGGACGATGGTACCTCCTTTTCACATGTTGACGCTCACCCAAGGTCACTTTGCTCCTTACCTTTAGCAGAGAAATTCTTGTTTATGTTTGGTCCACCCTCGTACTTATATTTGAATTTACAATGTATCATTGCAGTTTAATAATTTTAAAATGATTTTTTGATTGAATCCCGTTTTATTTTTGTTTGTTTTTACAGGTTATATGTCAATTGCTTAAAGAGAGGATCTCGAAGTTTTGCCCCTCTGAAACTCCTAGTGGCTCGAGGTTCTTGAAACTGTAATTTTTGCTGTACATAGCGCTTCATACAGAAGTAAATCAATTTTGTACATTAATGTCTAGTGTTAACAAAAATGTCAGCGATGAATTAGTTTTGTTTTTTTCTTCTTCAGAAGTGAATAGAATGGCGTTGCTTGTTCTCCAATCGTTCTGTCGGTAGTTGATAAACAGTCGAGATATGGCCCCTCCTGAACTCGAGTTGAATAATAAACTAGATGAATTCCACCACTTTAATAATTTTTATCTTCCATCAGATATTTACATCAGTTTTTGCTTGTAGTTTGATCCACTTTTAGTTTTCACTTGATCTTATTCCGATTTCCTATGGAAATTATGCATTTTAAAAGTCACACCAGGTCACATTCAAATATAGGTATAAATCGTTGAATGTCCGTGGAATATTTCAAAATCTCAGTTTAGTTAGTGGTTGTATCCCGACTATTGTATGGAATAGGTCAACTATTACAAAATATTTTGTTATAGTGGATTTATTGTTCTTGCTTTTTTCAGCTGTATTTAAAAAAAATAGCAATATATTGATCATTTACCTGTTGATTTTTGTATTAATTTAGTTGTGTTTCTTGAGTCTTTGACTGTGAATCGATTAAGGCCCACTTTCATCAAACATGTAAAACAATCTAAATCACTCGCGACGAAGTTGTGGAAACCCATTACAAAACGGAAGTTAGTGAAAAACGTTGTCTATTTCCACGAAAAATGAAGAGTTACAATTGTAGTGTACTATGCTGGATAGGGAATTAACAGCATAGACCGAACATAAGAGTTGGGAACAGGGGTTCACAAAACTACAAGACTTTCTGGTGGAAATATCGAACTCTATTAATCGTTCTACAACTGGAATACGAATGCCCCCACGTCGCGCTACAATTTCCCGGCATCAGGCATTCCCCTCCTCCTTCCATATTTTCCTGACCCACTTAAATCAGCCGAAATCAGCATCATCGTCAGGGGGTCCGTCAAGTGTCAGTGAACCACTATCAGTGACGTCACCCACCAAGGAGTGATACCTTATCTTGTCTTAGGCTTCTTCTAGCTCCTTCCCTTCCTCCATGGCTAGTGGCCGGCATGGAGGTGGCTGCATGGAGGTAACATTTCCCTGGGCTTAGTCTCGAGCCCGTCCCTGGGCTCAAATTAGTTAGGGCATTAGCCAGTTGCCATCAGCTACTTGCCAGCAGGGAGCCTCAGGTCGTGGTTGGGCCGAGTTTTGGGAGCAGTTCGGGGGCATAGTCCATTTGGCCAAGACAAGACAGGTACCACCCCAAGGGAGGGGGTCGGTCATGACAGGTTCCATCGGGCCAGAAGGTATGGTCAAATTTTGGGTAGTCGATTATTGGAGGGGAAGTGCCTGGGTCACCTGAAACGGTAAGAGTCTAGGAATTTTGTTGTACAGTTGGCCGAAAGAGTCCCTATGGCGATCGTGGTAGGCGAAAGCAGAGAAAAACTAATGAATTGAAACAATAAAGCGGATCAGACAAAACCGGTTTGAATATTATAATCATAAATACAGAAATATAAGTAGGTACCATCTTTATCGAGTTGCAACTGGAATTTAAACGAAATATTAATTTTTTCGAGAGAAAAAAAAATTAATTAATATTGACAGATGTGGCAAAATCGAGGCAACAATGTCGGAAATTTCGTTCGAATTTAGCAAATTTTTGTTTAAATATAGTGATTACTGAATTAAAAATAAGTACCAAATCGTATGAAATACAACTTACGAACTAATACTTTATACCTCCACTGATATTTATCAGGGAACTTTTTTTTTTTTTCCTTCTTTTAATCCACGTAACAAATAAAGAAATGAAAAAAAAATTCAATTGGAATTAATACTTTAAAAAGTGATAGCCACAACGACGTGTGGTTGTGAATCGTACAATAGCTCGCTAAAAAACATTAAATAAGATATGCGCCAAAGTTTTATACTACTAATAGTTCATATTAATTTGTGAAAAAACATGGAAAAAATCAATTATTAATAACTACAAAGAAAATGCCCGTGTATTGAGGCAATTTTTTCTGACAAAACACTGCACTGATGGCAACTTCGACCTGAACGTGAAAAAATGATTGGACATATTGTTACAAAAAAATTAAAAATAAAATAAATAGGGACATGAATTGGAAACAAATTATGGATGAACAGACTTAACTATGACATTACCTAATTACCTACCCTCCGGAGGTCAGTCAGTCATGGTCTTACTTAATAGTTGTCCGTCATTGCAGCGCCGCGTTAGTTTTCCCTCACTGGAGTTATAGGAACTAAGCAGGGACTTAAGCACGGTTCACCACAAATATCAGGAAGGGGTGCAGTGGGAAGGAAAATGCAGTGGTTGGGAGCACAACAACATGTATATATATACACAAAGTAAGGTATAAACAAAACATGTAGCCCCCACCACTGATCAGTCCTACTGACTGCGCCAATATGTAGTGTACTATGCTGGATAGGGAATTAACAGCATAGACCGAACATAAGAGTTGGGAACAGGGGTTCACAAAACTACAAGACTTTCTGGTGGAAATATCGAACTCTATTAATCGTTCTACAACTGGAATACGAATGCCCCCACGTCGCGCTACAATTTCCCGGCATCAGGCATTCCCCTCCTCCTTCCATATTTTCCTGACCCACTTAAATCAGCCGAAATCAGCATCATCGTCAGGGGGTCCGTCAAGTGTCAGTGAACCACTATCAGTGACGTCACCCACCAAGGAGTGATACCTTATCTTGTCTTAGGCTTCTTCTAGCTCCTTCCCTTCCTCCATGGCTAGTGGCCGGCATGGAGGTGGCTGCATGGAGGTAACACAATGTTAAATCGATTTCGACGGTTAGGCCATCATCAGTAACAAACAATAAGTTATTGTTTGTTACTGATGATGGCCTAACCGTCGAAATCGATTTAACATTGTAACTCTTTATTTTTCGTGGAAATAGACAACGTTTTTCACTAACTTCCGTTATTTAAAACAAGTTTGAACCTGAAGAGGTTGAGTGGAGTTTAAACCTGAACGGAGTTACCGCTCTCCAGAGTACTATGCGAGTTTGAACTCCCAACGAGGTTGCTTGAGTTTAATAGCCTCCAATTTGGCAAATTAACCTTGCTTATCTCCCTTAGCCAATTTGCTTGAGTGGCATTGGCCATAGTTTTGACTCGTCGGGCGAGGAAGATGTACCAAGAAAAGAGAGGACGATGCTGGATATGAGATTTAGAAAGAACTGTAATTTTTTGAAAGCTAGGTAATATCTACCTAATAGTTTGTTAATAGCAGTTAGATGACAGAAAGATGGCTGACATTGAACGTGCTCACTCTCCATATTGCAATCTCTTGCATTCTTTCGCTTGACATAACGAGAAACAAACCTCGTAATAGAACAACGAACTCAAGGTTGAATTAGACATAGCCGCATCACTGCTCACTCATCAGTTAACCGTGGACCCACAAGCCCACACTGACACCCTTAGCAGTCAATTATATATCGTCGCGTAATTTCTATCAGGAATGAGCCAATCATTTTGATCGTCTCTTGATGTCCCCGGGAATATCCCTATTTCCTTATGTCAAGCTGGGATTAGCTGACATCTGGTGAAAGAAGCCTAATGCCTATGATGATGACAGCATGCCCTTAGAGTACCTACATAGAAACGATACGAACACCGATTCCATGCACAAAATGTCGTAGATTCCTAAAATTCTGTTATAATTTGGTTATCACAATTGAAGTGGGACTTCACATCAGCTGAGTGGTGGTTGTTACTGTGACAAGTTCATTGTCCTGCCACGTCACGTTCTCCATATTTTTCTTGGGCATTTTGCACAAACTTGGGTATTTTAAACTGGGTTTAAACAATATTTGAGCCGTGAAAGACGTCTATTCGCTTTCCAGGTTTAATCCTTGATATTCATGTATTTTAGCTAAACTCCAGTAAACAATTTTCTGGTGAAAGTGGGCCTTAAAATAAAATCACTTTATCCTACTGTTGGCCTGCTCTCAAATTTCTGCTGTGATCACTTGATGTGATGGAAATAAAGACCAGATAGTGGGAATCGTATATTTTCTTGAATTTTACTCAAGTATCAAAAAATATTACTAAAATATTATCATGTTCAAATCATTTTTGATGTAGGGATCATGCCACCTTGAGTATGGATTGTTTTACAGCTCATTAACAAAATTGTCTTAATTCTGTGGCCTCATTTGGGAAGCATGGTGGCCTAAAAATTCCTATTTCTTAGGTATTTTGTACCCACGTAAACGCAATATTATTGATATATCCTTAGTAGTCCCTTACAAACGAGCTCATTTCCAAAAGTTACTCTATCTGCGCCAGTTCTTCGAATTTTTATTTTCAATGTTCTACTTTTCCTATCCTTATCTTATAATTAATTGTTCAAATACCTACTTTAGAAACTACAGAAAAAATGCCACAACGTTCTATTTTGATTCTTAATGGTTCTTTGTCCATCAGTCTTTACTTTACGCTCTCAAAAATACTACATCCATTTAATTATGGAAATTAGATCCAGTTTACCTACCCATGTATTGTATTTTCTTATTCCTCTATAACATCATTGAGTCATGTCGACGTGATTTTGCTTCTTGAGGTAATTATACTGATACCTAGTGGATTATCAAAATGGAGGCTGTATCCCAAAGTTTTACGTACAGAAGTACCAATACCTGCAGTTGTTTGGAACAAACTCAAAAGAATATGAAAAATAATAGCTTTGTCTATAAAAAGGTATATAGTTCCTTTTGGAAATGGGCTTGTCAAATAGTATTTTACACAAATTCTGGTCTTATTGGTGCTGAAAACTGTTTCTGAGATCACAACTGGAATGTTGTCTGAAATAGGCAAGCGGTTAGGAATCATTGTAGGGGTTCCTTCTCACCTTGAGCGTAGGTACGATCAAATCAACATGAAAAAACGTATCAAGAAAGATCATGTTTAAAAATCGTAACAAAAAACAATAAAAAGTTCCAGTCTAGCAGTATGATCGTGCGAGCGAATTTCCGTAAATTATCTAATCTTATAACGTTAAATTATAGTACGGTCTCCGTGTAAGACTGTTTACTGACGCAGCTATTGTGTGTACATGGTGTTGCGATGGAAAGAAAGAAAGAAATAATTTGAATAATGGAAAGAAATAATTTGAAAACACCCGTGAAATCGTGGTTTTTTTACTATAAAAAGCAATGTTCGCACTGTTCTGATGGCCACCCTGCACCTCCTCGCTCCCGATCATCTTGGGACCGACGCCATTTTCACTTTGTGTTTCCACCAGTTGCGCATGCGTTGAGCTCTATATTTTGGAGTTTTCTTGCGGTATTTTTTCACAAATTCAACTTTTCATGTTTTTCCTTGAGCTCGTTCTCATTTTGTCCGTGATGTCAAACAAGAATTCCGTGGAAAAAGTTCATCCGGTTTCCAAATCTCATGCAGATGCCGGACCACGACACAGGTAACGATGGCATGGGAAGTTCGGTTGGCACTGTCATATCTGTGGTGCGTCCTCTTCATCAACATATCTCGACATTATCATGTATATTATATATATTATATATCAGGATTGAGAACGGTTGATGTAGAAGTTAAAGACTGTTTACTGCCCATCCAGGCTGGAGCCTTTTTTCCTCCCACTCATTCACCTGTACTATCCAACAGGCTTTGAGCTGAAGTGAAAATGATATCACTCCCAGGACGACCGGGAGCGAGGAGGCACAGGGAGGCCAATGGAACAGTGCGAATATTGCTTTTTATTTTTAAAAAACCGCACTTTTGCGGGTGTTTTCAAAGGATTTCTTCGAAATAGCACCACAACACCGTGTACACACTATAGCTGCTTAACTACCAATTTTATGACGAAAAAGCTTGTTCTCAAAAATATTCTGCGATTTTTCTATTGTTATTACCTAGCTTTTTTGGCAGTTTTATCGGTATTTTTTCCCCAGCAAATATTAATGAAAATTAGGAACATTTTTCAGGATAGTTTTGTGCATTTCTAATATTCCAGTTCACTTTTGATGAACTTTTTTTTTTAACACAATTCTGGTTTAAAAAAAAAAGTTGGTGAATTTAAGGATTTTTAGCCTTCTTAGTGATTTTTTTGAAATGTTACCAATTTAATGTGCTCAAAAAGTGCTGGCCAACGAAATCATCCTTTCATTTGGGAAGCTTGATTTACCTAATGTGTATGTGTGTAATCTAATTTCTCCTCGGTAAGTTTCTATGCCTATGCAGGTAATATTTAGATAATTTACTGCTTGGAAGGGCTATCCTATCCAAATTTCTTCGGTCATTTCTTGTTATGGTATGATCGCACCTACGCTCACCCCAATTTGAAATATGCTAATCTTATAGGACAAGAAAATAATAAAAGAGCTTTAAGTACAGTCACTCGACAAGAAACTTCGAATTGATGCCATTTTTTCGTTTTATTACCTATATGTACAGTATTTGTATCATCATATTTTTTTAATTGATTTATTTCATTTGTTTGGCGACTGTTACCTTAAAACACCCTAACCAGATTGTGCAAATTCCTTTTGCTTAGCGTTTCTGACTTGGGGATACAAAATGTGTCATGTTGGAGATTTAATTATTTTCATTATAAGTACCTATGATGGTTTTATAAATTTGAATTATATTCTATTTTTCTGTTGACTACTGTCTGCAATTTTAGTCTGAATATTGTTACGAGTTTTTAGCTTTTATTCCAAAAAAAGATTGTATAAAAAGAAAAAAATTTGAATTATTTGTAAATAATAATTATTTTGTTTGCCCGGATTTTGATTTCTGTGCATTTGTTTCTCCATAGTATAAATTTATTTATTTAATGGTTAGTATTTATTTGAAAGTTACCCTGATATCTGTTGGCCGTATCAGTTAACTGGAGGCCACTCTTCAAAATATAGATCAGTTGGACAAATAATGTATACAGGGTGATTCAGGACAAAAGCGAAAAAAAACGCTGCAAATTATTACATAATGGTTTATTATTTCTGAATCAGATAGCCAGCTATAGTAACCAGCATGCTCTGGGGCTTTCGCCAGTCTCTTTCATAGTATCCACCTCTGTTCTCGCGTTACCGGCTGCGCTCCCGATGGGGAACAAACGGATGATCGTACAGCCACCCGAGTGGCCTCATTCAATCCACGGAGCTAATTTCTATAGGAATCAAACTAAAACCTTGGGTACATTGGATTCCAAAAGCATCTGGGACCTATCCCAGTCGATTCTGCTTCCGAAATTACTTGGGTGACGACACCCCACTTACCTATGGCAGAAATATAAGTAAACAGCTATTCATCCAGAGGGTTCAGACTCCAACCTGCCCATGTATTGCAATTTTAATTTAAAAACGATTTGCTTCGAACTATCAGAGAAGGTTTTGGGAAGAAGAAGAACAAAGGATTTTAGATGGGCTGAATCAATTATTTTTGTAACATACTATAGTATGATATAATATACTAAATATACTAGTGTGTTCAAGGTAGGTTAAATGGGTAAAAGTAATAAAATATATATTATATCCGTTCCACCATGCCCCTAATGCTGTACCCCCCTCAGGTTGGTGCGGCGTATTATATGGGTATAACACGTTAAAGATATAAATATCCTTTCTCCTACACCCCTCTGCTACGCCCCTGGTCACCCCAGCCACCACAAGGTGCCGCGCGCCTCCTCTCACTCCACCCCCCCCTCACCACCCTCCGTGACCCCCTGCCAGGCGTGCGTAAGTCTAACACTCTCAAAGCCTCGAAAAAGACACTTTTTCGCCCGTTTTTGGCCCATAGCATCTATGCGAGTAAAGCGATCGGGAAGGTTAAACGTTAGGACCAACTAGACAACAAATGGAGTCTATGTGCGAAAGAACGGGTTTTTTAAGTCAATTCTTAGGCCTTTTATGGCCCGGACGGCGGACGGACGTTTCAAATTTGGATTCTACGCACCTTGAAACATAAAGTGACAAACTTTGAAGGGGGGGTTATACAAAATTTTTGCTATACGATCACATAGGCTTATTATTGGAAATAATAAACCAAAAAATTGGGTTAAACTAAATTGAAAATGCGGTAGAATGCCACCAACCGCACTTTTTTTTATCTCAACCAGTTGCCGATATACGATTTTTAAAAGTTTTTTCAACAAAAATACGTTTTAGACCATAAAAACCTCATTTTCTCCACTATCGATACATTTTTTCAACTTTTGACCACATCTCAGCCCAGCCCGTCCATCAAGAAAAAAACTACCAAAAGGTAACACGTTTTTTCATCTTCCAGGTTGAATAACTGCACCAATTCGAAAGGAAATTTCAAAAGCGACTCCATCGTTTAAATTAAAAATTAATTTGTGAGGTTTGATAACTCCCAAGATTATTTATTGGGAGACAGTACAGCTTCGAAGATTTTCGGGAAACTTAGTTTTTATAATTTTCTCACGTTCGAACAAGGATTATGGTTTTAGGTTTGGACTTCTGAAGACCCAGAAAACAATATTCTTATAGGAAATTTAACGCTGATTTCAGAGATGTGGTCAAGATTTGAAAAAAAAATGTATCGATAGTGGAGAAAATGAGGTTTTTATGGTCTAAAACGTGTTTTTGTCGAAAAAACTTTAAAAAATCGTATCTTGGCAACGGGTTGAGATAAAAAAAAAAGTGCGGTTGGTGGCATTCTACTCCATTTTGAATCTAGTTTCACCCATTTTTTTTTCTTTTTTTTTTTTCGCTTTTGTCCTGAATCACCCTGTATAGTTTGGTGGTCTGGATACTCGGAAGCTCGCATCTCATGTGGTAGATTATAATTGCTTATGTTATAATATGTAACTAGCCGCTCCGGCTCGCTTCGCTCGTCTCCACGTCCAGCAGACCCCCCATTAAGTTGCTCGCTTCGCTCGCAAAGTGTGGGATGTAGGGAATGTTGCTCGCTTCGCTCGCAAAGTGTGGGATGTAAGCAATGTTGCTCGTTTCGCTCGCAGTGTCGCATGTAGGAAATGTAATGGCATGTAAGGAATGTTGCTCGCTTCGCTCGCAAACGGTTGATCCCTAAGGGTAGGTTTAACTTCTATAGGGGATGCTGCTCGCTTCGCTCGCTTGAGGAAGTTATACTGCCCACCCAACTTGGCAGACGTTTTTATTCTGTTGAAATGTGCGTAGAAGTGCAAATGTTGTATCATAAAAAATAGAAATTAAAAATTTTGTCTAAAAAATAAAAAAAAATTTAGGGGTGGACTACCCCTAACATTTAGGGGGATGAAAAATAGATGTTGGCCGATTCTCATAGATACCGGATAAGCACAAAAAATTTCATCAAAATCGGTCAAGCCGTTTCGGAGGAGTATGGCAACGAAAACTGTGACACGAGAATTTTATATATTAGATGATACGCTGCATTTCTACCTTTAAGCCGTGGATGAGAGAGTGAGCACAGCTTGTCTTATAATATGTATTTGTATAAATGTGTGTGTGTAAAAGTGCAAGTATATACTCCATAATGGCTGAACTGATTTCGATGCGGTTTTCCCCAAAATTATCAGCAAGTTCCTGGCCCGGCTGTGGCCTATATTCAAATCCTCAAAACCAACCGTAACATTCTGAATTGGTGGGAAAAATTTGTCAACATCAACCGGGTAAACAGCTCTGTGATTAAAGAATTTTTGGTGGTAAAACTTACTTAATCCAATTTTTGCAAAGCATCATTTACTGAACTAAATTTTAAGCCTCGAATCCAACAAGATCAACACGATTTCTACCCTTTAAGCCAGACAAATATTATTACAGTTTGCATTTTGTTCTAGGGTAACATAAAACATTTAGATTGATAAAATATATATATATATATTTTTTTGACCAATTATTTCTGTATGAAAAAAGTTAAACTCTATGAATCGATTTAGAATGTCATAAAACAGATTTTAATTAAGAACATTTTTGAAAATATTGATTTTAAATTTTTTGGAGCCACTGCAATAGGTTCATTTTTCACAAAAATTTGCTAAACGACGACATAAATATTTTACTAATCGAAAATGAAGGAAGTACCTACCTAGGTAGGTAATTTTCTGTTATGGTGCGCATCTACAATTACTATAACCAAGATTAACTTCTCAACCAAGTGACAACAAAACAAGCGGCATTGTTTACTATATCAATTTATAACATAAATAAATATAAAACTACGACATAAATAGAAGAACAAGTACGAAAGAAATGCGTGATAAATCGAGAGATTCCAACAAGTGGAGAACGATTTTTGTCCGGTGAAAACTAAAGAAGTTTCATTTCCGTAGCAACGGCTTGGTTGTACGTGAAAATCAAAAGAAAACAACACCTAACTTGTTTATAGGTTGCGTGACGTTTTTTTCTTTGCGTAACAAAATTTCCGGTCGATGTCAAAAAAAATCCTGTCGCAAGCATAGTATATACATACCTGTCATAGGATGTGCAGCCTACATACTAATTTTGGAGGTTTATTTTTCTGGCAGTATTCAAACATATTATTTCAAGCGTGTACCATGAACGTATGATGGTATGCAATAGGACGGGTAAGAGATGCAAGTGAGCTCAGCGACTGTGCACTTATATGAATAACTGATTTTGTTCCCATTGAGCTTAATACCCTGAGCTTTTGAACGATGGCTCATTGTAGTAGAGCTTAACTACAACTTGAGAAACCGCTAATCAGTAGAGTGAGCTCTGTAGCCAATTTTGTTTTTATTCTAAAGATGCTGAAATTTGTAAAGGAACCTCTCTGCATGAGCTAGAGCATAAATACAACTTGAGAAATCACTCTAATCTGCGAGCTCTGTAATTTTTTTCATATCTTATTTGAGTTGCTGAAATTTGGAATTAGGCTTCTCTGGATATGGTAGAGTGTAATACTGCAACTTTGGAAACCACTCTAATCAGCTGAGTGGGTTCTGTAGTTTATTTTGTTCCTATTCAGCTTAAGACCCTGAACTTTAGTACGAGACGAGACCTCTCTGAGTGTGGTAGAGCATAACTATAACTTGAGAAACTATTCTAATCAGTAGAGTGAGTTCTGTAGCTAATTTTGTTTCTACTCAACTTTAGATGCTGAACTTTGGAAAGGAACCACTCTGGGTGTGATAGAGTATAACTACAATTTGATGAACCACTCTAAACAACCGAGTGGCTCTGTAGCTTTTTTTCCTATTCAGCTTAAGAAGCTTAAGAAGCTGAACGTTTGAACGAGACCACTCTGGGTTTAGTAGAGCACAACTACAACCTGAGGAATCACTCTAATCAGTGGGCTCTGTAATAATTATGTTCCTATTTAAATTGAGATAATGAGCTTTGGAATGAGGCTTATTATCTGGGTATGATACTGTACAATTACAATTAGGGGAACCTCTCTAATTAGCTGAGTGAGCTCTTGAGCTAATTTGTTCCTGTTCAACGTAAGATGCCATAATTTTGAGCAGAGCCTCTCAGGGTGTGGTAGATACAATTATAGATAGTATTTCACTGGCAGTACTGACACAATTTATTAAAAATTTATGTGAAGGTACACTGTGATCTATGTCCATGTCTTGAACGAGCAAGCGGGCACAGCTAGTGCTACGTTAACGAGAGAGCTACCTCCAATCCACTTACTCTCGATTCCATCTGGGACACATTACAGGGCATACAGAAGAAAGAAGTATTGCAGCTAACACACGTATTTCTGGCAGTGGGCGCTAGTGGAGGACCGTTAAAGACTGGGGGGGAGTTTCATTTGTCTGCCATACTCGTACTATTCACCGCTTTCGAATACGTCCTTTTGCTCTCTTGCTGCCCAGAATCTAAGTCTATCTTTGCAATACGGAGAAGAAGTGTATTCATCAACCTGAATGAATCCAGAAGTAGGTAATTAAATGTAACATTTAATCAAGGTTTGATAGAATAGCACTATGCAATAGTATACATAAATATTATTGTTTGTTTATAACAGAGGAGTCATCCACTTATTCCCCGAATCTCACGTTCCTCAAATGGTTATGAACGCCTCTCTTTTGGTATCTTGGTAACTTAATTTTAATATACAGTAGATATGTGTATAGAAACTGATAAGACTCTAGGTGAATGCCAACGATTATCAGCCAGGATTATCAGGAATGGGTTTGTCTGAAATAATATTGCTGCTGCTGACCTTAGAAAATGTGATATCTGTCCTTAAAACTCTCAATGAGACTTTAATAATGGAGACTGAGGTCCCTACGTTCGAATTGACTCCAGTGAAATGCCGTCTGAGATCGAGGCTGATCGGATTGAGGATCCAGGATGAAATGGATATTGTGACTGCCAGGCTGGGAAGCACAGTCATTCTACAGTGTCACTACTGGTGAGTGGTAAATCGCCAACCATTTTTTATAAGGGAATGTTCTACGTGCAATACTGTCACTGTCCTATCCTATAACCCTCCACCGCCTGCATGGCCAGTGTTCAGACTTCTGAACTTTAGTTAGGTAGGATCGTTTCGCTAAGTTTATATTGTTGTGTCTCAATGAACTCCAAAACCTCCTAATAGTGGGAATTCCAATCAGCATCCTCCTTTGCCGTCAATACGCCAGTCCCTCTCCTGCTGCTCGAACAAAACTTTGTCATTCCAGCTATTAGTTTTCTATCCAATCTAGCAACTCCTGTCCTAAAATCGTGTCAGTTCATCAGCATCCTGTACATCAATATTTCTACATTGAACCAGTGCACAGACTGAATAATTCTTCAAGAGATGTAAGTAACTGTCTTTTGCAATTTGTTTCCCCTAAATCCACCTTTTTTCTCAGTATGCAGTTTGAGGCTTCAGAGGCAGCCACTATTCAATTTCCATCACTATCCATTTGGACAGTCCTCCGACCTCTACGAGAACTTTGGTAACTTAGTGGTTGTTGGATGCTTCCCTACTTCGCTTAATTGGTCAGCACTTTCTGTGTACAGGGTGTCTTACGTTGTATCCGGAAAACTTCACCCACGTATTCTGCAACTAATTTCTGATAGACAGTTCCTCTTAGAGATTGTTTTTCTTTTAAAAGCTTCGTTTTCGAGTTAACTTTTAAGACTTTTTTCGTGTTTTTAACCTCAATTTACAATAATTGTGTACACTCAGGTGATCATTCTCAATAATTGATATTGTGAACATGATTGCAACCGCTTGTTAATTTCTGATGATTTCATTGAGCTGATGTTTCGATGATTTAATTCATAGCTGGTGATCCGAATATTGCGAGAACGGTTTGATTTGTGAAGCGGTGGTTAAATAATTTTAATAGGTAATTTCTATACTTTACACTCTATGAAGCTGTAATTTCATATGTAGCCTCTTTAGGACATTTACTTGACGGTGCCCAGGGTCCCAATCAGATGAGTAGCTCTCAAAGCTAATTTCTATGCTTTACATTCTAGGAAGCTGTAATTTTGCATGTAGCCTCTTTAGGACATTTACTTGTTGACGATGCCCAGGGTTCGGATCAGCTGAGTGGCTCTTGAAGCTTGCATACGAGTCTGCAACTAAAGATATAAAATGTCCCAATGTGTTGCAGAATCCTATGCAAGCGTTTCTTATGATTTTTAGTGGTTTGTAAACTACATCTTGAACAATAAATTGTGCTGAAGGATTTATTGGATACTTCAGCTATGGAGAAGATAATGGCATCCCCAAAATGTGGTACTACATAGACAGATTCAGCTACTTCTACACAACTCAAAAGGAGGTCGACATAACTCTGGGTGAAGCAACTGGCCGATTGACCATGCTGCCCGATCATTCTCTCGTCATTAAAAAAGTCGCTCTTTCAGATGCCGGATTTTACTTTTGTCACGGAGTAAATGATGAGGACAGCGAATACAAGTATAACTTCTTGGTTGAAGGTAAGGACACAAATTTGGTGGAATTATGATTTTATTATGTCGGCGGATTGTGAAAAGCGTCATTCTTAACCCTTTTAATAGGCAAAAACATAAGTTCAGTGCGCCTCATTAGTGGGAATAGTTATCTCTCCTCTAAGTGGTATTAATATTAAATTCCTTTTCTGTCTCAAAGTCCGAAAGTGTAAGAGACTTATAAATGGTCCCATAACTACGTATCAACAATAACGTTGTTACAAGCTTCAAGAATTTCAAAGACCGTTCGGAATTATATATAAAGATTCCGAACGGTCTTTGAAATTGTGAAGAACTTCGCGGTCCGATTTCAGTGTTAGACGGCTCATTCGAATCAGCACGGCCCCAAGTTTGTTGCAAAAGTGTCGCCGTTCGTCTCTATACCCGCCTTGATCGTGTTCTAGGCGGTCCTTATCAACGAGAGTTGTTTATTAGGCTGTGGCGGTAACAACAGTTGCCATAAATTCACGGTAATAAAAACGTAGTGTAGTGACTAACATCTAGGAGAGTTATTTCTGAACGAAGAAATTGAAACTGAAGAACTTAGCGGACTTTATATAAGTATAATTCCGAACGGTCTGTATATATATATTTCCGAATCAGCACGGCCCCAGGTGTCGGTAAGTAAGAAACGTAGTGATGGGGTCTTTTCTGATCAGCTGAGTGAGCTAAATTCTTTCCTGTTCACTGTAGGAAGTTGAAATTGTATAGGGAGACTCTCTGTTTATTAGGCTGTGGCAGTAACAACAGTTGCCACGGTAAGTAAGAAACGTAGTGTAGTTACTAACATCTAGGAGAGTTATTTCTGAACGATCTTTGAAATTGTGAAGAACTTCGCGGACCGATTTCAGTGTTAGACGGCCCCAAGTGTCACCGTTCGTCTCTGTGCTTATCGTGATCGTGTTCTAGATTAGGGCTTTCCAAGCCCTAGCAGGCCGAAACGTAGTGCAGTTACTAACATCTAGGAGAGTTATTTCTGAACGAAGAAATTGAAACTGAAGAACTTAGCGAACTTTATACATAATTCCGAACGGTCTTGCGGTCTTGATATATAATTCCGAATCGGCCCCAAGTTTGTTGCAAGTAAGAAACGTAGTGATGGGGTCTTTTCTCATCAGTTGAGTGAGCTAAATTCTTTCCTGTTAACTGTAGGAAGTTGAAATTTGATAGGTAGACTCTCTGGGGTCTTTTCTGATCAACTGAGTGAAGGAATTATATCGTTACTATAATGTGCTGAGTTCCTGTTAGGTACTACTGTTATAAGAACTAGATTCGGGCTTTCCAAGCCCTAACAAGCCTCTAGTATAATATAATAATAAATAAATAATGAAAAAATACAACTAATCTTGAAATATATCTTGTTTTGTTTGAAGTGATTGACCAGCCGTTGGAATTAGTAGCAGGCAATTTGGATGATTGGAAAGCATATGCAGTGTATGCTTATTCATGGGTCAATGAACAAATAGCTGGTTTATTCCTTTACAAAAGACTTGAAGAAAGCAAGCTTCGTGTACGTTTCCATGCTGTTCCTGAATGGACGCCATGGACCACCTGCAACGGGTGTCTTGGTATCAGAAGTAGAATAGCTGAGTGCCGGCTAGTACCATCTATTCACAACAGCAGCGTAAGTTATTCAGTTGACATTTATCACTATCATAGCTAAGGGAGAGCTCAGATCCAATGGTAGGAACCACTAGAATATATTTTAAAAGTTGTCTAGACCGAAGTTTGTAGTTCATAAGCGTTTACAATCAGAATAACTTATATTTTTTTCTCCAAACGGAGTGCTGAGGTTTCCAAGACAGTGTTTAAGATGAGAATTTAATTGTGAAACGGCATCAGGAACCAAAAGAAAAATCCTAGATCTAGTTGGGCAAACAGTGTGAAGAAGCTATAAGACAGTATGACCTAACCTTGGACTTGGGCTATTTCCTGCTCATATGCTATTTCAAAACTTTGGCTCGTATTGAAAAAGTAACATAGGTACTTATTAAACACAGCCAGTCATATATATAGAAAATTTTTGAAAGAAAACTTTTATAGAGAAAGCTGTCTGGGACTTGCACGACTTACCCAAGTTTGCCCTCTATGTTCACAAGTTATGTAGTAGCCTCTCCATCCAATTGGGTAGTGTTGTTCTACTGATAGTAGGATGGCATGGATGCCTACCATGTTTATGTTTATCCTGGATTAGGGCGCAAAATTTCCTTTCTGCTCTGAAGGTGGTAGGCATTTTCAACCAACTGCCTGTACAGGTGTAGCAGACTTATCAGCATTCTCCGAAAGGAGACCAAAATTTGTTCTGATGGAGTGCTGAGATTTGAACTCTTAAGCTCAACCACTGTTCCACTTATAGTAAGAACCCTATTCCCCCATGGCCACCCACTGCATCTAAAATTGGGTTTGCCATACACTGAACCCAGCACTCCCCCAGTCCACATATTGAACCCAGTTAGTGGTATGTATCAGAGATACATCACACTGCTGTAGCTTCTCCTGGACCTGGATTCAGAAAATAAGAAAGTTGTTAACTTATATTCATTGGTTGAAAGAAACAAAAGTCAAAGAAGTTTCTACTTAGTTATTAGAAGTACTTTCTCGCCAATTTTCTCCCAGAGCTCATTTTTCATTTGAGTCCTCACCTAATCCGTATTACTTGGTTTGTCCTGGACGATTCCTACAATCTTTTAACGTTACAGTCTTTCCAAATTGAACAAAAATACGGAAACCGACAAATACCTAGTGCGCGATGACCACAAACGTGACATGCATGGAAAGCGACTACTTGTGTTTCACATTATATTCCATTTGTGGGCCCCAGCCTTGGAGAACCACTTCTAATTGTTGCTGAGATAGGGACGGCAGTTGAGGTCAAGAGTTCAAATTTCTGCACTCCCATCAGTACAAATTTTGACTTCCTGTTGTAGGACAACCAATAAGCCTGCTACACCAATACTGGCAGTTGGATGTTGATTCAACTTCAAAAAGAGCCTGAACAAGGTCCAATAGTATGCTGGATTTAGGGCCAAAATATCCTTTCTGCTCTGAAGGTTCATTAATCGCAAATAAGGCCAGTAACTCCATTTGCAGGAAGTACTTGGGAAAACACTGGTGAAGAGGGTTTGTGGAACACATTCATTCAACACGACCGAAATGAATGTGACAGAAACAAACACAACAGCGTGTCCCATTAAAATGCTGGGCAACAATACCAAAGCTCAGCTCCTGATGAACGAACCTGAAATTGCATGTCAGTCCTTGGCTCTGGCAGAAGCAAGTCCGCTTTTGTACTCAAAAGCTATCCAAGCAAAGCCATTTCTGCTCTCTGAACCATGTTATGCTCCATGCAAGGACCCTTCGGGAAAAGGGAACCAACCCAAGTACAGAAACTCTATATCTCTTCAAGAAGGAGACCACATTACATTGGTGTGTCCAGAGTAAGTCAAAACACTAAGTCTGTAAGTTTGATAAAACTTAACTAAGTAAGTAAGTTTGATAAATTGGTCTCATGAGTTGAAAAACAGGTAAGTATATGGTATTAAAAAATAATGATATCAACGACTATTTTCGACTGTTTATTTTCTATTGACCATTTTCATACAATTTACTGTCTGGCAAATGAAAAAATTTCTTCTAAATCATCAATTTATTACACACTTGAACGAAAAAAATAAATGAATAAACGAAACCATTTCAAAGTGTACCTAGCAGCATGGTAGCATTCCAATCTTCTATAAATTTATTTGCAGTATCTAAAGCTGGATTCACATTGATCAGGGATTTTGAAATTCCCTGGAAGCACCAGCATTTGGAAGTAGTGGAGGACATCACAGGATTCCGGTAGGGGTTCACAAGCTTCCAAATTCATAATGCGTTATCATTGCATTGCCCACAGCAGACCCGATCTATCTCACGTTTTTCGTGTTTTTTTCCACTACTGTTGCTGACAGGAAAAACTAAAAAAAAAACACGATTGTTTATTGAGAAAAATATTTTGATGGCTTCAATTTGTGAGCCACAGTACAGTAAAAGAAAACCTGTCCTGCATACTTGGTCTATGTACCGCGCAGATCATAATTTCTGCAATCCAGTGAAATATCCAATTTTTGGATGTCGACAGTCTGTCTAAGTGTGCTTCTCTGTCATGATCCAGCCTCCACTCCAACTGGCACCAGCCAATCAGGAGACCAAAAGGATTGTTGGAATCTCAGAACCCTGGATATATGTGAACCTAGCTTAACTGAAGGCGCAATGCCTGCAGTACCGTGATACTCAGCACAGTTCTTGAAAAAAGAAAAAAGTTCAAAAAAAAAGAAAAAAAAAACATCAAATGGTGGAATTAACCTCAGTAAGACGCTCAGGCTGTTAAAAAAGAAGGAAGAACCCCTACTAAAATTCAGAAAAATTCATTGGCTACTGGGGAGACAGTCAAAGCAGTTGATCCAGAACAAACTTAGACTGCATAACCAGGACGATGGGCCTGACTGGATCTTTAGAGGCCAGCTGCGGAGTTGTACAACTCAATCAAACCAAGACATCATGTAACGATTCCAGAATAATATACTACGAAATGCATCATGGTACTTTCAAAATGAATGTCTCCACCACGAACTTCAGGTCGAAACGGTACGAGAGGTTATGAATCAACAAGCTGTGCATCACCTCCATCGGCTAAGATATCACATCAACGAGGAAGCTGACCATCTCCTTGACGCTGGTCATATCACAAGAAGACTTAAGCGTACCAAACCACTTGATCTAGCCTACTTGTGAAGCTGTGAAGTGGAAAAAAAAAAAAAAAAAAAAAAAAAAAAATTGTCATGAACAAAACTCAGTAAAGTATCATGGAAAAACCTGTCTAGACCTATGGAGCCCAGCTGTGGGGTTGTACAGCTCAATCAAACCAAGACATCATGTAGCAATTCCAGAATAATGAACTACGAAATGCACCATGGTAGATTCAAAATGAACATCTCCGTCACGAACTTCAGGTCGAAATGGTATGCGAGGCTATGAAGCAACATGCTGTGCATCACCTCCATCGGCTAAGATAGCACGTCATCTAGGAAGCTGTCCTCTCCTTGGTGCAGGTGATATCACAAGAAGACTTAAGCGTACAAAACCACTTGATCTAGCCTACTTGTGAAGCTGTGAAGTGAAAAAAACATTCGTCAAATGAACAAAACTCAGTGAAGTATCATAGTTTTGAATACTTATCCCTATATTTTCATAATAATATTGTTAATAAGTTATTACTTGGTGCAACGAAAAATGTCAAACAAACAAAGGGAAAAAATGGAAGAAGTAAAGTAGGTAGTAGGTATGTTTTAAAACAAAATTTGTCATTACAGTATTGATTTGTGACGAATTTAGACGTATGAAGTTATACTTACCTAGTCATCCCACTTGACAGTAAGTTCCCTTTAAAGGTCAACTTTGGCGAGTCACGTCGTCTGGCGAAAAGACGGAGTACCAATTGAGAAACACACGTTCACAGAGAATGACATGGGGGAGCACATCCTGGTAGACACATTTTCTAACCTGTACATCACCTACGCCCGAGAAGATGAATCCGGCAATTACACCTGCTATGTGAATGGAGCCAAAATACAAGAAGTTATTGTGATCGTCAATGCAGAAGCTGTGATTAAGCACGCTGGTAGGATGATTATATATGATCAACAAGTATATGAAAGAAATCATTTAAATAGGTATGCTGAAGATCATTACACAATAGTGTCATTTGTGTATTAAACATCCCTTCTTCATAAAATAGTTAGGCAACACATGTAACATCTCTCCCACCTGCAAAAGTCACTTTCCGATTCACAGTCATGTTGACGATGTATTTCTCCTTCCAATACACTAAACCACGAGCACGAACTGTTGGTCGCACAATACAAAGGAATTTCTCATTTGATTCATTGAACTGAATTTTATTTAAATCTTGGTGCTACGAAATTGAATTTACAACTGTTCAAGGTGAGAAAAGAAGGCGTGGAAGGTGTTCGTTTGGAGGATTGTTTGTTATATTTAATTATGAACCTCTGTAAACCCAGAAGAAAAAGTTGCTCATATGAGGGGATTTTCTTATTATGATAAGTTCCCTACATTGTTTGAAATTGTTAACTACCAATTTCATTTAAAAAAAAAAAAAAATTCTAAATATTTACCTAATGGTGCAAAAAAGAATTTGAATTTATAGCTTTTCTTAGTTTTTAACGATTTTTCAGCCAATATAAATGCAATGTGAATTATATACATTTTTTCAGCATAATTTTGTGCATACATTTTTAATGTTCTAGTTCATTGTTGATGAACTTCTTTTGACTAAAGTTCTGCTTAAAACATAACGTTGACAATTTTTATCCGTTTCAGACATTTTCTGTGATTTTTTTTAAAGCACATTCTTTAAAATGTGAGCAATTTGATGGGTTCAAAAGTGCTGGCCTAAGAACTCATTCTTTCATTTGGAAAGCTTGATTTTGTGGCGCAAGAATTGAATTTTCATCTCAATCCTAAAAAGAGTTATCGTCTGGAATGACGCTATGTACACATACCTGGGTCACCCTGTATATAACTCACAAACAAGCAAAAAAACCAAAAACTACTTATGTCCCTCATGACTGCCCTTATAGGCAACAAAAGAAGAGCGAATTCTTAAGGCCCTCGTTTATGTGCTGCGCTTTACCCCGAGCTTGTTTAGAGCCCCATTATAGAATGAGGTTAACAATTGGGAGAATAAAAAGTGAGTACAACACTGCTAAAATATTACAGGCTGAAGTCAGGCAAAACTGTTAGTGACATTCACAATGAAAATGGCAACTGAACTAGTCACAATAAATCTAGGTCTATAGCCAAAGCCCGGTTCAATATCACTTGAAAAAATTGGGAAATATCCTCTTTCAAAGTGGATATAGAGTTTTTCTTGTAGGACCAACCAAAAAAGTTATAGTCGAAAGTGAGAAACTTTCGAGGTTTTTTGGACATAGAAATTTTAAACGAGGGTTACTAAGGTCGAAAACTCAAATTCTTATTTGAGCTGACTATATGTAGTAAGTACAAGATGAAAAAAGAAAAGCTTCTACCTCATCTGATTCCCATTGGACCCCCTTTTGAGGACCTTGTTACTGGAGTAAAATGCTAAGGTTTTGAATAGGTACCCTCGTTCATTGGGCATTCTGGGAGCAATCCACAAAAGATCCCGTAGGTTGCTGTGGAGGAGTTCTAATGACATTACATCCCAAGGTCCATCTATCATTATTACAACAATATCCTACCTTATAACTTGATACATCCTTCTTCAAAGTTCTGTAACTTCCTGGTTGACATGATTTTCCCCTTGTTGTGACATTGCGTCACCTCTTTTCACTCTACAATTCGTTTCCTACACCATCAACCACATCAATACTGGTCAGAAATGAGAATTATATTATTAATAAATAAATAATTATGATAACGACATACACACAAACAAAAACCAGCTAATAACGAAAACAACATGTGTCTGTCATGGCTGCAATCATAGGCAGCAAAAGAAGAGCAAATCAGTACCTTAGGTCTACCTCAAGCTTCCTATGTTTGCAGCCCTATTGCATAATGATCCAAATGTTACGAAAATGGGAGCCTTTCCAAATGTACACTCCAGGTTTGAAGTAACCACGATTGGTCAAGGGCATCATTGCTCCCAATCTGCCCCATCAATGAAAGTGGGAAGAGAGTTGTATGCTAGTATCTATTCCTGTTCTCCAGTTCCATGACCCTTGTAGAATACATGAGTTATACCAAGGTCTGTTTTAAATATTAACTTGTTTTCACGTTTTACGCAACTCTACTTCTTCTGGGAGTACAAATGCATCTAGGGAGCACTTATAAAATAGAGAAGCGGAGTACACAAACACGTTGGGAGTACTGATCTATTTTGTTTGGGAGTACTTGTGCAATTTTCTCCTGCCACGGGATCACTCATACAAATGACCCTTTGCTTTCGTGAGCTGAACATGCCCTCATGCATGAACCTGTATACAAACAGCAGACGTACTGCTTGACTTACACCTTGCTTACTCCTTTTCAGCATTCATACGGCACATGCACTATCTCGGATTCATGCTCATGTTCGGTGTGATCTTCTACGTTGCCGGCCTCCTGGTGTCTTGGACTCAACGCCACACCTTTAAACAAATCGATTTTGAGGAGACGGGAGCCGAAGAGAAATGCAAACTCTTGGGATCTTCAGGGGACTCCCAGGGCAGAAGCAGCCGGTGCAATAACACGAGATTAGGGCAGAAGTTTATCGACATTTAGAATTAACTCTGTTTTAACCTGAAGAGAAATTGAGAATAAATTAGCAATATCGGGAGATGGAAAGTTCACTTGAATTCTAAATTAGGTACCTAATTATTTACCATAAAAATAGCAATTCTGCGAAGTATTACTTTCCAATAATGGCCAATTTACTCTGGAAAACTCTGCATTTTGACTAAATCGGACCTGATATCAGAACATGGGTAGGTAACGTTTTTCTGAAGGATACTATAATTTATTTAAGAAAATGGAACTGGTGGACAACTCCTAAACCACCCCTAGTCCACTCTCCCATTTCCTTCGATGATATTTTGGTTTATAATTTCCAATAGGTAATGAACCTTTGTACCTTTGTAATCGATCAAGAAAAACCAGTAACACCCAACCCCCCTCCTCAAAATTTGTTGGTTTACCTTTCCAGATGAATAAAATCCCAAATCTATTACAAAATAGAAAATAAAGTTCGCTATCCGAAGCTTTTCTCTAAAACTACTGGAACGAGCTTTATAAAATTTGGCTTAAAATCATACATTGGCACAAATTCCGATGAACCCTAAATGGTAGAAGTAGAGGGCTGAAATATTAACAAATTGAGATTTCGAACAGTGGGAATATGGGGAGGTTTTTTATTTTTATTATTGTTTTATATTTTTTATTACAAGATACATCCTAAAGAATCGAATTAAACCAATGGATTGCTTTATGTTAAACCGTTCGCTTTTCCTAAGGGCAATACTATAACATTGGCAGGAAAGAAAAAAATCTACAACATGGAAGCAAATCATAATTGGTGGATAATAGTAAAAATTGTCTTATAAACTATAAAGATCGTATCCGCTGGTATAATTCCAATGGAATTCTCTTTTCACAGAACCGAGTTTGTTATAACTTTTGTTACCTACAGATGGACTAGTGAGGCGTAGGTAGGAGATTTATTCTTCTCATTAATTTTCAGTTGGCGATTACCTAAGTCAATGTCCATATACTATCTCACATCATTAAGAAACATCTTAAATTACGTTTCTAATATTTTTGATAGGATATTTATGAATTTTCAAAATCAATTTGTGGATTGATATATAGATATCTTAGGCGCTATAATCTCGGATTTTCAAAATTTTGTTTAATCTTCTTTATATTAATAAAGTAAAGTGTCTGCATGTATGATGTGCCTTCATAACTTTTGAACTGAACGGATTGACCGATTTGCGCGATTCTTTTAGCGAATTTTTGAAGAAAATTAAGCTATTGCTCTCGCCTCAAAATTTGTAGAATGTGATTTTTTGAAAAAATTTTATGCAGAAATCCGTTTCAGGCTATTTTGAATCATATTCTGAAGTTTAACGCATTTTTTTATGTATGTATGTGTCATTCCAGACGATAAATGTCCTTAGAATTGTGCTAGAAACTTCAAACAAATTTTAAAATGTTAAGGACACAAAACGAAAGTTCAAGTTCGTTGGCCAGCATGATCGGATTACATCTTCGGGTTGAAATTTTCAAAAATGTAGTCAAACATTTCAAAATAGCCTGTTTTTTGCGATTTGTTGTGCGAAATAATTTTTTCAGCATCCTAAGATGTGGTATATTCGGAATCAGCGTAAAATTTCCTATAAGAATATGTATCAAGTTTTCAAAAATTTCAAAGTTGAAAAATCAGTAAAAAATCGAAATAATCGAAGATTTCTTCAAAAATTCGCTCATGGGGTCATGCTGTATGACTGGAATTTTTTTAAATATGACCAGCCACTTCCGGCGCAAAATATAGGCCACATCAAAATTGCGCAGCCCCTGCTCAGTAAGGGGTGGTTGAGAGGGGTGGGGGGTAGAAAAACTGGAAAATCCGTGTGTGGGCTCAAACGAAAGTCCACGACTAGGGGGTTTCAATTCCAGCTACCATAAATAAGAACATCCCATACACACGTTAAACCTACCCTTAGGGATCTACCGTTTGTGAGCGAAGCGAGCAACATCCCCTATGTTTGAATTGTAAAAGACCATCGCATGTACACAGCCACACCTTGCGAGCGAGCCCCCCCGGCTGAACGTGGAGGCAAGCAAAACGAGCCGGAGCAGCTAGTTAACGCAATATTTTAAATTATCCTATCAAAATCAATAATAATTTGCATCAAAACTTATTATTGTATATTCTATAGACGTATAGAGATCAAATCCACTTAAAATGAACAAATAATTAGCGCCCTGTTTAAATGAGGTGTTTAATAAATTTCACTCCATAGGTGCTGCCATCTGTTGAAAAAAAAAAAAAAAATGATCATTAAAATCGGAGATACTTCGCCTTAATGCTCTTCAGAGATTCAAGACCAAGTCAATTAATTGTAATCTAATGCCTTTGAGAATAGTCGAGTGAAGTCTTACATATTTCCGCTGGTGATATAACTACAGAAATATATCAAATAGTAGGTACCTAAAATGGTTAGGTAGGTAGGTACATCCTACGCCTCCAGTTTGTGCATCTCAAGCTCCAACCAACAACAGGTGATTGATTCACGAACCTGAGAGTTAAACAATAAGCCGTCCTTGGATATAACTATTTATAAATTTATCATATTAGTTTAAATTCGTCAACATTCCATTTCTTGAAAATTTTGAGTGTTTTTCGCGATAACAAACGCCACCACGGAGAACAGATTCAAAAGTAAATGCCCCGGTGGGCTCACCGCGGCTACACTAAAGATGGCAGACAGAAAAAGGTGAGGTACGTCCATTGAGCTGGAGAGAGTTCATATTCAGGATTTTTTATTTTGGACAGTTGATTGTTTATTTCGTTTAGTTGTTTGATTCTATTCTATTATATTTCTGAACGCAGTGGGCCTTTACTTTGACTTGATCCGTTTAGTTGTTTGACTGTTACAGGCCACTTGAAATTTTGAGGGTAGGCTCCATATATGCGCGAATTTGCTCATTTGTGAAGAAAATTAAGTTACATATTTCAATCGCTCCAAATAAGTAGTTAGAAATAAAAAATACCGGAATTTTCTTCATGGAAATTTGTTTTGAAGCATTTTGAAACTGATTCCTGGCATTTAACCATGCTTTTACACATTATGTGTCATTTAAGACGAAAACTGTCCTAAGAATTGACATAAAAAATTCGTTCTTCCGTCGAAAAATCAAGTTTTCAAAAGAAAGGATGAAGTGTTGGCCAGCGCTTTTTGAGCACATTAAATTGCAACAAATGGTACCTAGGTATTTAAAGCAAATCACTGTAAGTATTTATGTTTTTAAGCAAGATATCACGCATTTTGAAAAGTATTTAAACTGTATACCTACTACATTAAAAAATGTATGTCGAAGTTATGCTGAAAAACATCTTAAATGTCTTTAAAATATATATAGGTATCTTCCTAAAGATAAAACTTTCAAAATTATAAAAATTTATTTGTAAAGTTGTTTATTACTAAGAATTTTTTGTCACAAAATTTGAAGTTGAAGCTTTATTTTCACACAAAATGCTCAAATGTATAAACAATTTAATATAAAATATGATACGAAAATTCACTCGTACGTTAATGCAACATGACCGAAACTTCATGTTTCCAGATCTGTCCTTGGCACAGCCAAATCATATTATATTTTAGTCCGATTTTGATGAAATTATCGAAAATTGTGCGAGTCAGTTGTTGTACGACCTATAAATTTAATTTCCGTCTGATTAATAGAGGTCTCTGCGCATGCGGAAATGTAAATTTCTTTTAACGTCGATTTTCGATCGATCGGCCCGATTTGTTCTAACTCTGAGAGTAAGTAGTTGGGAATCTACCTGTATGTTTCTGAATGATGTCCTATGTCTTTTATTGTGATCGGTTGGGTAATAACAATTTATTGTTATGTTCAGAATTGGTTGACAAAATCTGAAACTAATCGAACGATTTTGATGAAAATTTAAGGATTGGGCGAGTTTGCCGGAGATGATACCCTATAAATGTAATTGCCTCGGATCAAAAGTGGCCTGTACGCAAGTGCAAGCGTAGGTTTCTTTTGACGTCGATTTCTTTCAAACCCCGAAAGTAGTTGAGTAAATGTTTCTGGATGATGCCCCATGGATTTTATAGCGATTGGTTGGTTAACAACTATTGAGCATTTGGAAAACTTCCTAGACTAATGGACCTATCTCGATGAAATTTTGCCAAGCCTAATCTCAATAAAGCGATAGAGTGGGACAGCTAACATCTTAATAATGGTATTAAATCTGAAGGGTTATTTCCGCTAATAGTAGGTAACACTTAGTAAAATTATCATTTTCGTACCTTTCGGAGGAATCCATAGTCACTAGAAATATATAACGTAAATTTCACGGACACATTATTGACAAAAACGTAGGTACTTGACACCGCATCAGATACCACATTCACACCACTTAACAGACTAATGAAAAAAACGCAAAACACCCACAGACGAACACATTGACGACTACATAGGCAAACGACCTAGGAGCTCTTAATTTAGGTACAAACAAGCCCACAATATTTGAAAAATTCGCATTCGAAGCTTAGATAGATATATTGATTTGATTATAACCATATCTCATAGATATAGAGTGTAATACTAGATATAATGTAGATCCCAACATTAAAAAAATAAATGAATAATAAAGTAAATTAGTTGTACTTCAAATATATAAGGTACGGATAATCATAGTTTATATTATAGACATAAGATAGGAAATTAGTTAAATCTAGGATAATAGTGAAGACTCACCCACAGACAGATTGACTTAAGTACTTCATACACCTTCTCCCCCCCCCCTTCTCTCTTACCCTCATCTTCAAGACCTTTCACTTCTTCACACCACTTTTTAAGCACAATAAATTGGTCAAATTTCAAAAAGTGTGCTAATAAAATCGCAGTTATCAAAAACGTTCTAATTGTGTAGCATGATCATGTGTGTAAATTTGTGTAAACTGCCATATTATATTTACCTATAATTGTATACCTATATATAGTTTATATATAAACATATGAAAAGCGTTTAAATCCAAGAATCGTTTCAGAAACAGAAGCGAATATCCATGAAGACAGTTCTGGAAAATTGCAATAGCTTTATTTTATATGAACATTCGCTAAATCTGCAACGAGTCTTCTGTGAAACTATTAGTTAATTTACACGCAGTTCACGCAGTTCTGCAAGTCCCTACTAAATATTGATTGGGAGACCCTAACAAAGAGGGTTGTTTATGATTCGACCCTTAGCAACCAAGTTTCAGCAGGTGAAGATGGAACGGGCGAAAAGCGTTCTCTCTAACGATCTTCTTTACGGCCGGTAATTATGCAAAACAAACTTCCAGACTTTCACGAGAGGTCAGAAAATTTATCTGCATGTTGGGCACTACCGTACCATCTCCGGTGGAAGTTCAGTGGGAGTTGAGACTCGGCACCAGCACCTAGACTTGGTCGGTAAGGTAGTTGTGGCATAGGGAGGGGTTCCACATTATCTCAACGGGCACGTGATGGAGAATGTTCACTCATTCACACTATCAATTACCTAATCTATTACAGTAGTCATCTACTCATTAATGGTATTTTCTGACCTTCTGTGACAATCCATCTTTATTGATCTAGGTTTTATAATATAATTAGGCAACTTTTAGGTTAGTTATCACTGTAACCTTTTTTTTTCATAAAGCTTTTCGAAATAATTTATTCCATCTTCAGGTATAAGATATAACTCACATGAAAAAACTTTCTTTTTCTCTTTGTTTTTTCATGTGAGTTTTATCTTATACCTGAAGATAGATAATTATTCCGAAAAGCTTTGTGAATAAAAAGTAACAGTGATAATCCAAAAGTTGCCTACATATTGTAAAACCTGGATCAATATTACAGTAGTCCTTTAAGCAAATTTTTGTAAAAAAAAAAAAAAAAAAAAAACCATTGCAATGGAACCACAAATTTGTCAAATTTTCCTCATGTAAATTCGAAATTCGTCCTGAGACATTCTGAAACGATTAGGTATATATGTACGTATGTAGGTACCTACATATACGAGTTTGTACACGTGTGTGTGTGTGTGTGAAGCATCCTAAAAGAAAGGATGAGTTGGACACTACTGTTTCAGCACAGTAAATTGCTCACATTTCAAAAAATGTGCTTAAAAAAAATCTCGAAACATCACAAAAAAAGTCTAAAAATCTTGAAATTTATATAAGTAGGTAGTATATATATTGGTAGCAAGATATCACTTATGAAAAGTATATACTATCATCTGTGATCTGGAACATTAAAAGGTTCATGCACAAATTATGCTAAAATATACCACTCAAATTTAATTAAAATATTTCGACTTTAAAAAATTAATGAAAAATGTGAAAAATCGTAAAGAAAATGTAAAGCTATATATAGAATTGTATAAGAAACACTGATACATTTTAACTTTTCTTGTGCCATACAAGTAATGCATAGGTAATTATAATTTCCTTCTTTACAAAAAATGCTTAAATTTTAAAAAATATTCGGAAATTTACTCATACAGTCATGTTGCATGATTGGAACTTTTTCTCTTATGGGTGGGTTGAATAAATTCTAATAGGGCGACCTACCTTATTAGGGACATCCTTAAAAGTGCAAGATCTGTAGATACTTATTGGAGTAGGTAAGTCCCACTCTATCAAGAAGCCAAATTTGTTTTTTTTTTCTGGTACCTACCTACCTTGCATAGTTGATTTACTCAATCCTCTAAAGCTTGGTCCGACATGGTTTTCAACTTGCTCGACGTCCCAAAATTGAAGGGTGTCAAGAAAATGGTGCACAAGAAAAAAGGAAAAATATGCTCTGAGCCCTCGGCCATCAAGTATGGAATAGGTAAATTACGGAAGAAGATCGGATCAAGAAAGCTAAGGTAAATAGGTGTACCTACCTACCTCTGCTAGTCGGCGTATTTATGCCATTTTGTAAATTCTTTATTCCTTTTCTCCCATGACAATTATACTTCCAACTTTGAAATTATCAACCACCAAATTCGGATACGAATTTCTTAATTTTTCTCGAAAAAGCACCTCCAACGCATCGGAGACTTCAAGCTTCAGCCAACTTCGGTTGAGGAAGAACCTAAAATGTCACCCTCTCTCTGAACAATTCCAAAGCTTCCGATTTCTGCTTTCATCGTCGAACCTCTTACGTACCTAATTGATAAATTTGATTTTTCAGTTAACAGCTTCCCAGATTGTTTAAAGATCTCCGTTATTACCCAATACCTAAAAAATAAACAAAAAGCATTTAAAAAAAAATTAATAAAAAATAACTTAAAAAAAAAATTTGAAAGTGACTTGGACGAATGAAAATTGTTTAATGGCGCTGGTAGGATACGAAACCCAGCAGTGTTGTCACCCTGCGCTACAGTCTCGCACAATACCCCTGTGCTATGATTGAACGAAGCCTTGATGATAAATCCCCATCATCTGACATACATACCAGCTATTTATTGAACCTCTTTCTCCATAAATCTATAAAGTCGCACAAATATTACCTGCTATTGATACTTATATCGCAAGGAGTAAGGGAAAATAATAGGTAGACAAATTTAAGTCACTGCTTGTATGGTTTATTCAAGGAACTAATTATGAATTGCTCCAAGAAGAATAATACGGGATTTCTGATTAGATTATAAAGTAGTTGTTTTATATTAACTTTCACTACTACGAGAGAGACATCGCAAGGGGGTAGGTGAGGATTGGGTTTGGATAGCAATCAATGAGGATACAGATATTGAATGTAAATAAATGAGATTATCAAGATTGGCTAATTAACAAGACTGAAAGATGGCGCTTGAGTGATCAAGGAAGGTCAAGAACGATATGAATTGTCCCCCCCTTGATGGGGGCGCACCCCGTCTGTCACCCTGGTGGCTATGCGTCGTAGCTGGCTGGCTGCGGTACGTAACAGCAACAACAGATGTCGTATGCTGCCGGGGTTGTTACACATCTCTATCGTTATGGTCGGCTGGAGTGCATAAGCGCCAATCAAGTTTTAATAGGTACCTACTCTTAGCATTACTGTGGATAAGAGCTAGGTGTTCTCAAGAAACTTGGTTTCAGCTTATTGCAATAGCACCAACAGGGCTAGCCGTTGATCAATGATTAAGTTACAAGTAGCAACTTGAAACAGTTGTTTGAATTTATTTGGCGTTTTTCTTTAAATATTACATCACTACCAATACCATCACATTTCTCTTTGCCACAACATTTATTCTTGTATAGTCTGGTGGCCCGGACTCTCACATCCATAAAATAAAGCCAAATATTTTAAATCAATTCTTTGGGGCAATAAAATAAAAATTAGTTGAATAAATAAATCAGAATGATGTAGGTATATTGTTTAGTGGTTTGGATGCTCACAAGCTCACATCTCAAAACAAAAATATATCCTTAATAAATCTTCTTAGTAAAATACCCACTATTTGGACAAATATACTCGTATAAACAAAAATGTACGTGGTTTGGATGCTTGCATCTCAAAAATTAAAATTCTAAAACTAACACTAGTGGAATAGACTAGTTTGAAAAATACATCAGAATGATGTAGGTATACAGTTTAATGGTCTGGATGCTACCAAGCTCTCATCTCAAAAATGAAAAATACCAATCCTAAATCAATACTTTTATGAACCTGTGGTTGGAATTGTGATAAAAAATCGAATTGGCGCTTTTGCACTGGCAGTTTTAATGAGATTTGAGAAAGGGTGGGGCTTTCCCACGGGGTTTCAAACGGATTAGTGCTTGCCTTGAGCTTTCCACCATTAAAGAAATAGTTCTTTCCCATCCATCTTGTTACTGAAAGTGGGAATTCTGTCCACAGAACACAACTATAATCAAAATATGGAACAATTTTTTTCTTTGTTCAAGGAAGACTCTCAAACAACACACCGAGCAAGATAAAAGTGACGTTTTGTTCAGACTTGGAGAAGTCAGTTTTGACAAACAACTTCGAGAAACGCGGTTGGCAGCAAGTGACCCCAGAAGATGATTGGAACTTTTACTGGTATGAACCAACAATTTGTTTCCTAAGTACCTAGGTACTTAATTTATATATATATATATTTTTTTTTTCTTCAGCATTAGTGTGGGTGAGTGTACGTACTATAAGCCAAGATACCTTTAAAATATGATTATAGATTCTATTTTACCAACATTTTCAGGGCAGGGATTCAAACATGCAGGACGTTGTTCAGTTTGGATAGCGGGTATCGCATGGGCGATCACCAGTAAGTCTCAGACCTTCAAATAATGTGTACCAACTACCTACTGATAAACGTGCTTAGGCTGTATATATATTGAAGAACTGTACCTAATAATGATAATAATTTTCTTTATTGTGCCACCTCACACTCATCCAATCAAATTCACAACTGAAACACAACGAAAAACAAACAATGTAGAAAAGAACAAAATGAAAGATATCAACATCCTACCAAAGATCATAAGATTGACAGAAATCACAATGAAAGCTACGTTCCTCCAAGTGAGATTGGCTCGATATCTGTCTAACGAGTTTTAGTTTACAACGGTCTTAGACGAGGGTACAGAATTTCCCCAGTGGTCTTTAATAACCTCCTCCAGAAAGTAGTTTCTAATGCCTCCCTAGACACTAGTAGAGGAAATTTTTTAATAAGTCCAAAGTCCTAGTATGCCGTTCAAAACGGGAAACCTTCTCGACTCGCAGAAACCTTCCAAGCATTGAAAGGAAAAGCTAGTCAGCCTAGTTTATTTATTTATAATCATTTATTGTGGAAAGGCCTGGTGGCCCATTGTACACACCAGAATTACAAAGGTAATTAATACAAAAAATAAAAAAGTATAAAAATATTAACAAATACAAATCACATATATGATACGTGTTGCGGCCATAAAGAGTTTTACAATTTAATGGGAGGCTCTAATAAAAGATAGAAAAAGAAAATAGTAAAATAAAATAAAAGTGGATCAATATGGAAGAAAGAAGAAGAGGTAGGGAGGATACACTATTCAGTGTTTGCATAAAATTTAATTACGCCATTCTTGAACTGGCTGATCGCGGGGACAGACCTAAGACGGAGAGGAAGTGCATTCCACAGCCTCGCCCCAACTACCCCAAAAGAATTAGCCATAGCGCGAGTATTGTGGCGAACAATCCTCAGGGCGTTTGATCGAGAAGAAATGGCTTTAGAAATGACAGAGTTGAGATAGGACGGGACCAAGGAATGAAGTATTTTGAAAATGAGTAAGAGGTGGCGAAGGTTAAGATAACTTTTGAGGGGCAAAGAAAATAATTTAAAGTGGGAAACTGACTTATGGAGCTTAATATTGTGGACAAAACGGAGCCAGACATTGTGGGCGACATTGAGTTTACGCAAGCAAGTGGAGGAGAGTGAGTAGGAGAAAATGGAGTCACAGTATAAGAAGTGTGGAGCAACCAAAGCCATCACCAATTTCCACTTGAGATTAAGCGGAATAAATTTGTTAAGCCTCTTAAGAGGGTGGAGAGAGGTGTATACCCTCCTGCAGATTTGACTGACATGGAGGTCCCAAGTCAAGGTGCTGTCTATCACCAAACCCAGACTAACCACAGAGTTAGAGAAAGGGATAACCGAACCACCCAACAGAACTGGAGGGATAGAACTAGAGTTGATGACATTTTTAGATATAATTATAGCTTTGGACTTAGCAGGGTTAATTCCAATTCCATTCCTCCGAGCCCACAAGGAAATGGCAGAGATATCACTGTTCAAGCGGTGGAGGACACCAACAATGTCATCGATGCTTCCGGAGATGTAAAGCTGGAAGTCGTCAGCAAAGAGGTGGTAGGAACAGTGCCGGAGGACATCGGGAAGGTCATTAATAAAGAGTGACAAAAGGATAGGCCCGAGGACGGCTCCCTGTGGCACCCCGTTCTGCATTGGAAGAAAACTAGATTCTCTATTACCAATAATAACTTTTTGGATACGGGTGAATGATGATAAGAGCAAGGTGATGGTAGTGACTAGGAAGGAGAACCGCCCAGAAGTTTGCAATATCCAGAACCGCGAGTTCCAGATAGTGGATGATTGACCCTACTTAGGGTCACTGGTGACAAAAAAATGCTAAGAAGATGCTGAAGTAAAGAGAAGAATAGCAGTTGTTAGTCGAAGCTATTTTGCATTCGCCAAGCTTCTTAAGAACAGAAATTTATCAAGATCAACAAAACATCGTATTTATAGGACTCTTATAAGACCAGTGGCAACTTATGGGTGAGAGACATGGGTCTAAACAAAATCGAATTCCAAGAAACTGGACTGATTTGAAAGAAAAGTCTTGAGAAAGATATTTGGCCCAATTTGTGAGAATGGGACCTGAAGAAGGAGGAGGAAAACTGAGAGCTTGCTAAAATATATAATGAACGGAAATATATATATAATCTCTGTCAATATCCGAACGATACGTCTGAATCGGTACAGACACGTGAGGAGGGTGAAAAGTGATTGACACGTAAAAAGAGTAAAAAGGGCTAGACAAAGGGTAAAAGGGCTGGACAAAAAGAGTAAAAAGGAGAATGAAAAGGGATAGACTCGTAAAAAGGAGGGTACAAGGCGAAGAGGGCGTCCTAGGGCAAGATGGAGAGACGAGGTAGAGAGTGATATGTGGCGGGCAGACATAAGATGGAGTGATGGCAGGACGGTTTGGAAACGGGCGGTTATTCAAGTCAAAGACCGATTGAGTCTGTACAGCTACTTGAAGAAGAAATCTCAAAAACTGAAGACGGTCGAAAAGCAGTGGCGAAACGTGGGAAGGGGGATGGGGGGTCGCCTGCCCCGCCTGCCCAAAGAGAAATTCGGTAGGTACGAATTTTACCGACTTATTTTGTTAGGCATCAACACCTACGCAGATAAATATAGATACCTACCTAATTTATAATAGACTTCGTTCAATAATAAATTATAGACAGGTCTCCTATGTGGAAGGACTATCCGCTACAGAAATAATGAACCTTTGTGTAATAATTTGCTACGTGTTTTTCTCTTTGTAGAACGATAAACCATTTCCCAAATCACTACGAACTAACTCGCAAAGATCTTCTCGTCAAGAACATCAAAAGGTACAGGAAGGAGCTCGAACGAGAGGGTAATCCTCTTGGTCAGAAACAGAACGGAAAATATGTTTATTTGGATTTCATTCCAGTCACATTCGTGTTACCTGCAGGTAAGTTGTACCTACATAGTATTTGAGCCCAATGACAATTCCTAGTATTGCAATAGCAGTTCCAAAAATTTTTAATGGCAAATTTTCCTAAATTCCTTTTATGGAACTCAGTTTTAAGGCCTGGATTTTAACGATTTTTTGTTTGACGTTACAAACACAGTAATACATATTTATATGATGTTTGACAGTCATTTCCAGTAGAAAAAAAAAAACGTCTGCCAAGTTGGGAGGGGAGTATAACTTCCTCACATAGAAAACGCAGAAAAATATTACAAAGCACTTTATTATTTTCGTTTTGCCCCTTTTATAAGATTTATTATTATTAAGTATTATTGTTTTTTTTATTTTTATTATTCCATTCCTAGCGAGCAAAGGGAGCAACATCCCCTACACACGTTGGATTTCAACAGGGTTTCCCCTAAGAACTCGGGATGGACTATTCCCATCGCATCTGTACATGACACAGAGAGCGAGCAACACCCCTTACACATTTCAAACCACCCTTAGTGATCCACCGTTTCCAATCATTCTACATGTCCTGATAAATGTACGGAGCGAGCGAGTAAACCAGGCTAGTTTTTTATATAATCTGGACGGTGTAGGTACCTACATCAAGTAAAATCATGATCTATTCGCTATTCTCACCAAAATCATGTACAAACGAAACGTAGGGTCTTCCTTGTATTACATGCATTGCTAATCAATATGGTTATTCCTATTGCAACTCTTTCGTTGAAGCTCAAACTACTTCACAGATTACAACATGTTTGTGGAGGAGTACAGAAAGAATCCGCAAAGCACGTGGATCATGAAGCCCGTGGGAAAGAGTCAAGGTGCAGGCATTTTCCTCATCAACAAGCTGTCCAAGTTGAAGCGATGGTCAAGGGAGTCAAAAGCCCCTTTCAACCCTTCAATCGTTAAAGAAACATACGTAATTTCCAGGTAGTACCTTTGACATGGATAAAAAAAAAAATTGTAGATATTTAAATTTGGTTTTAAAGACACAGAGGCACGTAGCCAGAAGCCATTTACTGACTTTCCCTTTGTGTAGACACCAATGGAGGCCAGTGCCAAGGGGGGAAAAAAGAACCAGAAAAGCTTCGGATGGCGTACAGACGGATTTTTTTTTTTTTAAATTAGATTTTTACGTATCTAAGGAATCTACGTATCTTGATACATAAACCAACAAATTTTGAGGTGAGGTTAAACATTTCTTTTTCTTGGATGGTTACGAAATTATTATTAAACATAATAATAATTTAAAAAATAAATAAATGAAATCCAAAGATTGCGCTCCACACAGAAATCATCATAGTAAATTGACAAGTTCAATCTGAAACTATAAACTATTAAATTATATAAAGGACAAAACACCATGCAAATATTTCATACGTAGGTAGTGTACCTACTTTTATTCTTAAGAGCAAGAATATAACGAAAAGATGACCCAGCTTATCTGACCTCCTCGCAATCACTCCTACATGTCCCTGTTACGCTCCAGGAAAATAATTCTCACAGTCGAAGAGGTTTGGTAACCCTGGCCTCTTAGCTCTGGTCGTTAGAGCGTTGCAACTCCGGGAAATTAATAATAATTTCTCGTAGTTGTGACGACGCGAGTTCGAACTCCTGTCGAGGTATCAAATATTTTTAGCCCGTTACAGTGGCGCAGCCGAAATAGGACCCGAAATCATACGAAACAATAATTAATTAAATCCCTCTCGAGCCAAAAGACTGTAATCATCACATTTCCTGTTGTTATGCCTTTCATTTCCTCACTCACTTGAGTCAAAACACACCGTGACAATGACCTCGCTCGACTGCTGACTTGTTCCAGCGAGCATCTGCTGAGCCAGCGGCCTGCAGTTCACTTAGTCATTCGCCCGACCCCAAACCAGCCGAGACGGCTGGTATTTGACTCCGGGGAAATGTTACGCTCCGGGAAAATAACTCTACAGTCGAAGAAGGTTTGGTCACCCTGGCCTCTTAGCTCTGGTCGTTAGAGCGTTGCAACTGCGGGAAATTATTAATAATTTCTCGTAGTTGTGACGACGCGAGTTCGAACTCCTGTCGAGGTAGCAAAATATTTTTAGTCCGTTACAGTGGCGCAGTCGAAATAGGACCCGAAAATCAAACGAAACAATAATTAATTAAATCCCTCTCGAGCCAAAAGACTACACATCACATTTCCTGTTGTTATGCCTTTCATTTCCTCACTCACTTGAGTCAAAACACACCGTGACAATGACCTCGCTCGACTGCTGACTTGTTCCAGCGAGCATCTGCTGAGCCAGCGGCCTGCAGTTTCACTCGTCATTCGTCCGACCCCAAACCAGCCGAGACGGCTGGTATTTGACTCCGGGGAAATGTTACGCTCCAGGAAAATAATTCTCACAGTCGAAGAGGTTTGGTAACCCTGGCCTCTTAAGGTGGAATTTCCCTGACGCGGCTGCGGCGGGCGACCAGCCGCTCCCCACTCCTTCAGTGTATTTAGATGAAACCGATTTCCCTGACGCGGCGGCGGCCGGCGGCTGGCCTCCGCGGCTACATGGTCTTGAAAACCGCTACATGACAGCCGCCGCGGCTGCGGCCGGACTGGTCGAAGGAGCAGTCCAGCCGCGCGCCTACGCGGCTAGGGTATGCAGTCCCGCAATGTTCTCTCCCCTCATAATTATACATCCCTCTGAAAAGAGCGACTTGTTTGTGCATTCAGAAATGTATGTACCAACCAATTGTTACGCATAATAAAAAATACTCTGCCAACCTAGGACATAGCTTCCTCATCCCTGACGTTCGCTCATGCGCATGGGCTTGAAATACCTACATTATATGGCACCATCTAGGATTTACCCCGCATCCCTGAAAACCGATCGAATATCGAAATCCGACCAAAACTTTAGAATTTGAGGCTGTTATTACAATTATTACCTCAAAGTTAGGGCGACTTTTTCTTCAGCAGAAATAGGTACTGGAACTTGTGCTGTACCATATTTCGTGAGGTCTTCTCTCACCAACGAAACGATGTGGTGAACTTTTTTTTTTTTTTTTTAATACATTTTTATTTGTGCTAAAGGTGATACATATTACTTAAAAAATGACAATGTTACGACCCCCTATAAGAAAACTTGTGCTGGGGGTCGGAGTGCTGACTCATCCTGATTATAATTAAATTTATCATATCAACATACGTAATGTATCTTACAAAAAAAAAAAAAAAAAAAAAAAAAAAAAAATATATATATATATATATATATATATAGGTATATATATTCAAAAAATATAAAATAAAATAACCATCAAAATTTACCGGGATATCGACGAAAAACAGAAATACATTGAAAATCTACCACGGAAACGAAATTGTATTTCAATGAAATCGGTCGAATACATGATTCGAAATTCCAAAAGGCATACTTAAAGGGTTGAAATAAAATACTTTGTCAATTTATTTTTAAAAACAAGTAGCGAAACCTGTTTCCCCTTCAAGGAGGATGGGAGAGAATTAAAACGAGAGATCCCCCAAAATGAATACAACCTCTGTCCCATAGCAGTGTTCATTCTCGGCGTAAGCAGGGTGATCTCATCAGCTGCCCTCGTAATACTGAGGTTCCTTTTGAGCTCAACACTACAGAACTCCTTATAAATAAATATCATAGTAGTTTTTTCTGCAATTTTTCTTAAATCTAGCACTGCGAACTCCTTGAAAATTGACAAAGTCGGGAATCTGATCGGTTTTTTAAGCAAAATTTTAATTAGCCTTTTCTGAGTGATTGCTAGAGGATTTAATTTTGATTCAAATGTTGAATCCCATGTCACTACACCTTAAACCAACAAGGAATGAACCATTGCTTTGTAAAATAATTTTTTTAGCTTCATGCTCATAAAATGTTTGAAGCCGAAAGAGAGATCTGAAACGTTGTTCATCATTTATCAGGTGGCAGTCGACGAGAATGTTGAAAAAGCCCTCTTCTGTTCGAGTTGAAAACATTAGTGCTTGAGGCTCCCTTTTCATCACCAATAATTCTTCCTCCTCGTCCTCCTCTGCCAATTAAACGGCCACAACAACATTCTCGCTCGACATGATCGAAACTGAAGCTGGAGCCTAGGTATGCGGCCACTGGCCGCCGCCGCGGCCGCGCCGCTCTGAGAAAACTCTCTTTCACAGCGCGGCGCGGCCGGCGGCTGAGTATCTACATGGCAAAACCGCGCGCCGCAGCCGCCGGCCGCAGCCGCGTCAGGGAAATTCCACCTTTAGCTCTGGTCGTTAGAGCGTCGCAACTCCGGGAAATTAATAATAATTTCTCGTAGTTGTGACGACGCGAGTTCGAACTCCTGTCGAGGTATCAAATATTTTTACCCCGTTACAGTGGCGCAGCCGAAATAGGACCCGAAATCATACGAAACAATAATTAATTAAATCCCTCTCGAGCCAAAAGACTGTAAACATCACATTTCCTGTTGTTATGCCTTTCATTTCCTCACTCACTTGAGTCAAAACACACCGTGACAATGACCTCGCTCGACTGCTGACTTGTTCCAGCGAGCATCTGCTGAGCCAGCGGCCTGCAGTTTCACTCGTCATTCGTCCGACCCCAAACCAGCCGAGACGGCTGGTATTTGACTCCGAGGAAATGTTACGCTCCAGGAAAATAACTCTCACAGTCGAAGAGGTTTGGTCACCCTGGCCTCTTAGCTCTGGTCGTTAGAGCGTTGCAACTTCGAGAAATTAATAATAATTTCTCGTAGTTGTGACGACGCGAGTTCGAACTCCTGTCGAGGTAGCAAATATTTTTACCCCGTTACATCCCCCATGAGGCTATGTACCTACCAGAGTTTAGAGCTCTGGTAGTCTGTCAAACTTTGGTCAGATGAGAAATGACAATTTGAGACGAATTTTCTCGTGATACGTTGCAGATAAGTGTGTTCCTACCTTTACAGGTTTTACAAGCACACGCTTGAACATATATCCGAACTTAGTCATTGCTCTTATTATAGTTGGGATTCGATTATAATTTTTGAATCGATAAAAGATAACTCGAGATGTTTTGCTACTCCTTTAGGTACATCGATAATCCCCTCCTAATAGGTGGCAAGAAGTTTGACATGAGGCTCTACGTTCTGGTCACGACGTTCCGCCCGCTCAAGGCCTACCTTTTCAAACTGGGGTTCTGCAGATTCTGCACGGTCAAATACGACACGAGCATCCAAGAACTGGACAACATATTTGTTCATTTGACCAATGTTTCGGTTCAAAGGCACGGGGTAAGTAGCATGCTTTAATACTTAGAAGTACCTATCAATTACAGCCGACCATCAAGTCCTAGAGACAAAAATTCAAACTTGGCTCTAAAATGGAAAATATTAAACAGTCCTTATTACGAATTATAGTCAGTACTGACTACCAGTAAGCGTTTGACAGGCTTGCACACCCATATACTCTCACTTTTTCAATCGTTGGAGTATTTAGGTCCATTCTTCGTCCATCCATTTCTACCTTAATAATAGGCAGCAGATGGTCAAAGGTGTGATTCTGCCTCCTAAGGAGTGCCACAGAGGTCCATTACTTGGCCTTTGCTGTTCTACGAACGTTTTTCTTCAGCTTGGTGAGGTCATTAGCCAACTGCTAACTAATCCAACAACTCTCGTTGGGCGGGTTGGTGATCACACAAAAGCCATTTTAAACGCTCAGCAATATGTTTCTACAGGTCCCACAATGCTGTTGAGTTTCAGCATTCCATCACTGGACATAAACTTTCATGCAACTCCAAGGCATATGTGGCCACCTAAACACTCTAATATTGACATTGTCTGGGCATATTGACTCAATTTGTGGTAACTATCTCTGGACTTGAATACATGAAAGCCATCTCTCTTCTATATACTTCTCTCTGGTGCTGCAAATTTTGTAATATGTTCAGTCATTTACATACAACATTTATAAGGTTCAACGTACGTCTTTTCGATTTGTGGCATTCCAGCTAAAATTGCAAATGGAAAACCACGACTACTGTCAGCTCTAGAGAGTGTGGACTCCCCAGTCTAATTGTCGTCATATTGCAGACGTTTCTTTTTTTATACAAACTTATAATGGCTTGCTAGATTGATCACTCAATGTCTGTCACAGTGAGGTTCCTTTTCCTGTTCGTCCATCACAAAAAACTATTTTGTATCGTTTGCAAACGTATTGTTTGCTACAGTGAGCGGCAGTCCTTAAACTTACGGGGAGATTTTTGAAAACATTTGATTTGAAATCTTGAGCTCATGTTCCCTCCTTTTATGAAACAATTATTCAAAATGGATCTCCAAGGTCATCAAGCTCGGGAGCCAGCAAACTAGAGCATATTCTACAATTTTAGTTGCCAAGCTGTAAATCTATAGGATCAAAGGGGTTCAGGGAGGTAGGGCACCACTAGCGAGAATGGAGCACGGAATTTTTCTTTGAGATCAGAATTAGACAGAGTACAACAGAGGATTCAAGCCATGTGGAATTAGTGTAATGTGTAAATACTATAACAGTTCATGAATTGTGTCAGTAATACTTTCACAGTAATATAGTCTTGATACAGACTATCATTTTCAGGGTGACTACAACAGTTTGCACGGAGGAAAGCTGAGTGTAGACAACCTCCGGCTCTACCTGGAGAGCACCAGAGGCAAACCTGTGACTGACAAGCTTTTCGAGACCATCAGCTGGCTCATAATCCACTCGCTGAAATCAGTCAGCTACATTATGGCTAATGATAAACACTGCTTCGAATGTTATGGCTACGATATTATAATCGACAACAATCTGAAACCTTGGTTGATCGAGGTAGGTACAACATATTCCCTAATTAGTTCTATTATTAGTTTATTAATGCTGATAACAGAGAAATGACCACAGGGCAGTTATATTTATCATTCAAACGATAATTGGAATGAACACAGTTTCCAATGGGGCCATCATACGATACAGGAAGTATTCACACTCTAGGATATAGCTAAGTATAAATAGTTAATTATGCAAGTTTAATTGAATTTGTGTTATTAGAAAATTTCGGGGAATCTTGACTAAAGGCACTGTGTTAGAAATGACAGATTTGAATCTAAAAACCATTTTTACAGAAACCACCTCAACTTGTTTGTCACCTATTGATTACAAAACCAAACCAAAATCGATCAGCTAGCTCTGAAACGCAAAAAGGAGGTGGACATTATTTGGATTTTAGAGAACAAAAATGTTCGACTTTAATCACGAACACAAAGCTTCCTTACCTCCATTCTTACAAAAAAGCTGAAATTTAATTTAAAAAATGAAAATAAGCTTATACTCTAATGCCAGAAAACCATAATAATTATCATCTAATGGGTGCCTATTTCTTGTGTAGGTCAACGCATCTCCATCACTAACTTCTACAACGGTTAATGACAGAATCCTGAAGAACAAGCTGGTTGATAACATACTATCTGTCGTGCTACCACCGAGTGGGATCCCCGAGTAAGTTGAGATAATAAAATTGATAATAGGTAGACAGAAAATTTTGAACTTTTACTGACCTAAAATCGAAATAATTTTATGAAGAAACACATTGAGAAATAAAGCATGCAATACGGTACCTAGTTTGTAGTAGAAAATCTCGTTTGCATATTGTGCGCTGTGAAATTATCGGTTGTCAAGAGGTAGATGATCCAGTTAAATTTCCCCAAACTACTCCGTCATTTTAATGGTCGATTACCAAGGTTCATTAGAGAAAATAATAAACCTTAAAAGTCGTTGCACACACAAATTAAGATTACTTTAAATAAAAATTTCTAACAAGATGTTTTCATGTCTGGGATTTACCAGTTGTTTTCTATTTCGACTACGGTTCATGCTCGATGTTTCTAAAATACTTGGCCTGATGATTCACACACAAACATATAAGGCATGGCTTTTCTAGTTTAAGGAATGAACAATCTCAAGAAAAATAAAATGTTAGTACTGTGTAAAATAACGAATAATGATATTAGGACCTATGCTTCATTAGTTAAATATTACTCATAATTATTAAACAAGGTTTTAATTTTTCTAGTGTGTCTGTGAACCAGCAATATTTTACACTATTCACTTGTCAAACTAACTACAAAAACAATGCCTAGGTATTGTTTCAACTACGGTATACATCATGGAGCAATGCATCCCCTACCTAGATACATACTTTTTACCTTTCACATACAGAGTAATTTATTTTTCGGTTTACGAAGCAGTTCCATAAGTAAAATTTCAAAAATCAGTTTGTATAACTTCTTTTTGAAGAATGTAAAAAAAAGGACTCAAGCGAAACGAGATAAAAGCAAAGACAAGGCAGGTCTGGAAACGCTTGAATACGAGTCTACAACACATTGGACATTCTATGTCTTTAGTTGCAGACTCGTATCATCAGAATTTAACAAGCGGTTGCAATTATGTTCACAATATCAATTATTGAGAATGATCACCTGAGTGTACACAATTATTCAAATAACCTTGCTCATATATCAGCTTGTTGGCCACGTACTTCGCAGTAGTTAACATAATAATGGTCAACGAATTTTGTGAGATGAAAAACGGCGAAGTACCATTTCCCTAGCAACGACTTGGTTGTAAGCGGAAATCATCAGAATATTTTTGGGAGGAATTTCCGTGACGTTTTTTAGTTTATGCGCCATAGCAAAGACGTAAAATGTCAAAAAAAAAAAAGAAGTGAGTAGATGTTTATAAAGAGGTAAAAAAGGGGAGCCTAAGCAAAAAGGGGTACATTTGTGCTTCCCCCAAGGTCTTAAGGGTTGGGTATCTAAAAAGGGGTACATGTACTCCCAAAAGGGGACGTCTGGCAACACTCAGTTAAATTTCAAAGACTCAGTTTAATAGATAATTGTCTATCGAACAGTGATCCGCATCATCCAATATAGAAATAAGAAACCTTTGTGTAATAATTTGCAGCGGTTTTTGACTTAAAACCTCACATTTCTCACCTTTAAAAACTTTTCTCAACGTCTGACCACATTTTTGGAATCAGCGTTAGGTAGTCTTTAAGAACAGTCGATTTTCATAATTATTCAAAACCATTCAGACGCATTTATTAAAACACAAACGTTTTCTTTTAGAAATTGGGAAATTTAAAAATGTTTGAAAATTAGCCATTTCCTCAAAATTAATAAATGGGTCTGAAGAGTGTTGAATAAATATGAAAATGCTGATTCAGAAAATGAGATCGGAGATCGGTTTATCGATTTGGGGGGGGGTGTGTGTGTAAAAAATGTTTTTTGAATGGGTAGATAGAAAGGCTCCATCTTCTGTCTAGTTTCACCCATTGTTTATTAAACACTTTGAACCGATTCTACATTATAATGTAGGTGGCACACTAGTCCTATAAAACATGGAGCAAGTATGGGGAAAATCGTTAATTTTCCAACTCAACTATTGCTGCTAAAATCGTTAATATTTTAACTTAACTGTCGCTGCTACGTATAAAATTCGAAAATTTTGTTTTGTGTTGCAGTGCTAAATGGAGCAAAAGCCCTAATTTGGAAGCGCTCGGAAATTTCGAGCTTCTCATCGACGACGAAAACGTTGCGTCGGACTCCAAATTGAAAAATAAAAACAGCAAATCCCGCCAAAAAACCGTTAGGAAGAAGTAGGGGGAGAATCAAAACTAACCTTACGTATAGAGGTCAATCAACGTTGGTAGGGACGTGATGCCGAATAAGAAGCCGAAGCTATATCGAGGAAGGTTCTTGTACATAAAACATTGTTCCTTTGATTTTTTTTAAACGTTTTTTATTGAATATACAAAACTTATTGCGGCGGAGCGCGTCCTCTTCCGTAACCACCTTTCTGCAACAAAAAAGAAAAAAATCCATTACAAGCGAGTAAAGGAGTTGCATGCTACGAAACATTCTACATCCCAAGAAACTTCAAGATGACCTTCTAAATAATGGAAACAATGATTTTTCTGAAATGAAAGGTTAATTGCAATCAGTCTATTAAATGTTGTACCTTTGAGGTTTCACAAGATTTATTATGTGATTAGGGTCTGATAAAATGACCAGAAATGATGGTAAAATAAAACGATTGCAAAGCCCTTCATGGATTATGTTGTTAGTTATTCCTTCAATCCTAGATGTACGATGAAGATAGAAAACTGGAGTAGTGAGGTAGAGAAAATTTGAATAGCTTAGTTCACGCTGTACATAAGATCACAAATGTGGGAGGTTTCGCCACCTTCATTCGTCAACGTGGAACCCTCCTTCATCGACATTGGCAACTCAAATCCGCGACCTCCATATGCTCATTTACACTACCTACTCAACATTTAGATGAATTCGATTTTCGACGATTCCATTATCGAAATTGACTATGAATATCCCAACTATTAACTAGATAAGGAAACGCTGTTGTTGTTTAGGAGATGTTTCTATGCCCTAAGGAGCCACCGTTTTGTCCAACATGGACACATCCTCCATTACTCTGGGACACAATGACATATTTCGGCGCAAACCTAATCAAAATGTAACAGCCACCAGGGGTGATTAATTCAACATCTGAATTGACGTGGAAAACAATTCATTAACGCCACTCTCAGGGCCACTTTCACGGTTTTGAGTTAATCAAGAAAATTAGCGTTAATGGCCTGGTGCAACTTGACCCCTGTCGCGTTTTGCTCAATCTGATCGAAAATAGCTAACGGAGAGTATTATTCATGAGCCAAATTTACAAGTTGAGATGACATCAAATGTTGACATTTCCCAAAAATTTGAATAAAACTTAAGGGGGTTAGAGGTAAAAACTCCTCATCTCAACACTCAAGATTAAATCTAGAGATATTCCCAAAATGTGAACTTGACAGGTTGAAAGGTGTTAATAATAACTGACTAAAACTGAAATTTCTGACATTTGGGGGTTGCGAGGGTGAATAATCCGGGAAGAAAAATACACAAATTAACGGAATCCTGGTTCACTTTAATGACTGTAAGGCGGGATTGGAAACATAATAGCGGGAGAGCCATTTGGCTCGTAAGGGAGGCGCCTTATATATAAATTCTTATACAATTATATATAAAGTTCTTGTACAATTTAAAATTAAGCACCTTCGGGAGCTCAAATCGTATTTTTTTCCTGGATGATCGGGAAAAATAGGTATTATCAGATCCATCATTAAATATATAAAAAGCGGGATAAAAACATTGAACGACTTATGCGCTCTGTCGGAAGTTTGGGAAGACAACACGCCAACCCCATTTCAAGCACTGGCGGGAGAATTCGAATTTTGGTTAGGGCCAAACAGAGGGTGCTTGTCCGTGCAAAACAGGTACCGCCACATTATAGTGAAACTAGTTCATAGCCGAAAGGTCGAAAAACTTGTGGATAATGCAGGTACACAATCCTTTCGCAATTAGAGGTCCAGGATTATAATGGCTTGGACAACGAGAAGGAGGCCAGTAAACAGCAGGTATATTGTGCTATATTCCAGTCAATGAAGGGTTTGTAGAAAACATCAAGGATTCATTTTATCAGGGATGCATTAGGACCAGTTAGTAGATGAACATACTAAAAGTCATAACCTACAAGTTTTACGGATGCTGGCGAGAGGGGTGTAGACAGGTCACGATGTATATTTTTTCTTCATCTTTCTATATCTAACAGGTCCTGTTACATTTTGAAATTGTCCGCATATCACCCAGTAAAATCGTGAGTGGCGCTCAGTTAGTATTTATAAAGTTTCACAATTTCAAGTGGTGTATTTGAATGTAGATTTGTTACTTTTGGTTCTGTGTACATTTAAACAACATCGCTATATCATGGCTAATTCGCCCAGTAGTAGCAGTAGTAGTAATTGGAGAATGATGATGTGATTAGCCCACGAGTTTCATCACAGCCATGATCTTGCATATAATCTTGTATATGTTGCGGATGCATGAACCACAAAACTTTTCAACGTTTCAAACTTTTCAACATTTCTACGCCGTTTAACGTGAGGAAAAATATCTATACCTATAGCAAATCCAAATTGAATTCGACATTGTTAAAATAGAACTGGACATTTTCCGAAGGGAATTCGACCTTGCTCAAGTAGATTTCGACATTTTTTCAAATAGAAATAGATTTTTCTAATGGTTTCGACACCTTCAAAAAAGATATCAACATTTAACAAAAAGGTTGGGGATGGTGAGAATCGGCGAAGAAATCTGCCAGAGATTTCAATGAAGAGTCCCTCTAGACACCAAGAAATGAGACAATGATGGCCGGAAAAATATGAATAATTCCCGGAAACTCGAAGGCTACAATAAACTCGTTCAATCGCAGAAAAACTGTCTTTTTACCTAGTTTTGTTAGTGATCTAAAGTGATCCAACTTGGGTAAGGAAGTAGTAGTAGTACTTCGTCTCCAGATATTTCAGTATATATATATTCAGAATATATGCGCCCAGAACCCGTAGGAGAAAAGTTGTTTTTGACCAACGTTCCTCAAAAAGGCCATTTTACTATGCGTCTATCTACCAAGTACAGAGTTATCTACTTTTGTAGTTACAACTGCATTACCTAGATAATATACCTACTGTTTGAACACGTACTTGAAGTTTACTTACTTTGTCATCTTTAACTCCTTTTGAATCGAAAGTCTGGAGTTTTAGTGACGATATAGGTAAACTGGCACAGTCCGAATGATGTTAGAGGCGGTAAATTGAAAAAAGTCGCCTATTCATAGCCCTCCTTCAACTGAAAACTTCTTTCTTGCCTGACCATCTCGTGAATTGATGCTATACTATACCTTGCAGTACTTTGTATACTAGAAAACACTAGAATGCTACAAAATGCTGGACTAGATACTATAAAATGAAGTGTCAATCGAAATCAAATCCACGAAAACAAAGTAACGAATGACGTGAAATAGTGCCTTGCTGTTATCACTTGATAAGAAGATGTATGATGACGTGTGACTAGGAAGTGGGCGGAGTCAGCTGCCGTGGCTGTTTTGACGGGCTCTCAGATAATTCCAACTTTAAATTTTTTTATAAAATCATTGAGACTTCTAACAAAATATTTTTGTTTTTCGCCCTTCACCCATAAATCCCATCTACTTTTAATTTCTGCAATAAAAAAAGTGGGCAAGTTCCTCATTTGAAGGGGTGAAAAAAACAAAAATTGATCGGCAAAGATCGAAGATGAATATTTATCACTCTAGAAGTGCCACCTCCACACAGAAGGTATTACCTAAAGCATCAATGAAAAATTACCGTAAAGCACTAATAGGTATAACTATTTGAAGTACCACAGTTTCAAAGAGAAACTACCCAACAAAAGGAAAGAATTATAATTTAAATAACGCAACTTTCCAGAATTATATAATACTGTTATAACTGTATGCAATATCTTGAGGATCGTAATAGAAACCACACCCTGAATTGGAGTAGTGAGACATTGATAGAACGCGAGAGTCCCAGAACGGCTATTATTGACAGTAGGCAGCAACAGAAAGGACAAGCAGTCCGATATCTGTCTTTGGTGGGTAGCTATGGAAATTACAGGCACCCGATATATTACGTTGGAGGGCACCAAAAAGTTAATTGACATTGAATCAAGAAACGAACTTACGAATTCTAAATCACCAGCTCCTGGACCAACATCAGCCTTCTTGTCAGGTTGTTGTGTGGGAGCGTGTCTGTAGATGGATCTGTCTTCCTCACCACGAGACGTGTCGGGACGGGCAGTAGGAGCCCTTGGCCTGGCAGTCTCGTTCCTTCCGGGTCTCTTCAGAGTCGCTGGTACGATCTGCGATGAGAGTAAAGTAATGAATGAAAGACATCTTTCAATAGAGAAATCAATAAGACATAAAATAAAATAAAGTACGTCTTAAATGGCATAAATACGATTAAAACAATCGTAGTCTGATGCACCAACATTATCAAACAACTGGGTCATCCGTTTTTTGAAAGAATTATAATACTGTATTAACTCCTAACAATGCAAATGGGAGACAATGGCACGAAATTGCTAGGTGATCCGAATCAAACCAATACATAACATATTTTAACCTAGATGATTGAACGCTGAACATGAGTGAAGCAACGTAAGCCTGGGAGACCACCTGTATCAAATGCCTGTATCGCACCACTATTGCATAATGAATGCCTGTACGTGTCTCGAATTGCATATCTAACCAACAAACCACCCGATCCTCAAGGCGAATCCATAACAATAGGATGCAATTGTGAAAGGATTGGCGAAAAATAAGAAAATAAAGCCACAGTGCCTTGTAGTCTTAGAGAAGAGGAAAATGAACGCAAATCGAGACGTTGGTGGGTGTCTAATGTCAACCGCAATGGTCCTCAAAATGTGAGGGGACCAACGGAGCGCCAACACTACACTCGACCCCGTTGCGTAACATTCCTTTTAAAGCGTCGGGGAATAACTGCCAACTGGCCGATCGGGCCCGTTACATACCTTCATGCATGAAAAGATGCAGGGTGTTGCTTACCATTCGATATGCAACAGTGTTACGATAAAGGGCACTTGATACAAGAGTGTACCTGGCTTGAAAAAGTCCACACACCGGTCCAGGCTTGACTCTAACCTTAGCAAATATTTAAGGCATCACCGATATCATGGAAAAAACTTGTTTGAGCAAATACTCGATATCGTCGCCTTTTGGCCTCCCAATAAGGTGAGGAGTTAATAATTTGTACTTTACATCTTTGATTTTGTAAATGTTGACACATAACCCATGAGATCTCAACATAAACATACGAGGGTGGAACCAATTTAAACTGACTTTTTTCTCCTAATTTTCTTAGAGAATTATACACGAAACCAGATACATACTCTGGTTAAGTATAGAAGCAAGAAATGTGAAATTGTGAAATGTGAAGCCATTATGTATTACTACTAAGCGCATTTTCTTTCTCATCCAATAAAAAACGAGATCAGCCACAGAGCCAAATTGGGGCGTCAAATAGCACTTCCGTAACTCTGTAGTATCAAAGAAAAAAGCGATTGGCATAGATTGAACCTGAGGGGTTCGATCAATTTTTAATTCACTCCTAATAAGGGTGCAATTAGCACTTTTTTTTACTCATCAGTGTGATCCTAACCAGAAGGTAGATGAAAGGACAAGGTTCACTGTCCGGAACTGAGAGCTCTTTAGGCGTAATATTGGAGGAAAAAGGATGAAGGTGCAGAGTATGAGGAGATGAGGTTTGTGAAATGACAGTTGGATGTCTGAGCTAGGAATTGCGTGGAGCCCGATTTAGGACCACCAATTATAGGACCATCATCCACCATTTGTATAACAAATTCTATTAATCATAGTTTTCGTTTTCAAGAAAAACACGTATACAAAATTGTCATGTAATATTGAGATAGAAATGTCCTAGATATTTGACAAGGGACAAACCTCAGGAGGAAGGTGAAGGTAGTTACGGAGGTAAGTGATGCCATCGTTGGTCAAGTACCAGTAGAAGTGCCTCCATGCGAACTGTTCCTTGACATAGCCTCTAGATTTCAAGCTCTGTAATCAGACAGCCATGAATTAGCCAGTTAGTGACAGCGAACAAAAATGTTATTTTTAAATAGTTGTAAAGTACTAATATTACAATGATCAATGCCAATACATTTGTCTGTGTGTACAGTAGACTCCCTCTGAACTGGTCTTCGGTTCAACCAGCCACAATTTTCCCAGCTTATCCCCCGTAGTCTTCACGTCTTCATCATTCCCCACAACCTTCCCGGAAGGTGAGGAGGAGAACAAAATGTTTCTCTACGTTTTGCGCGGTGCTGCATGTCCTTCCCAAAAGGCAATGAGAAGGAATAGAACATCTCTCGCCCTTTTTTTATGTATGCATTTTTTCTTTTTAAAATAACCATCTGTCCACTTTCTACGAATGAATTATTTAGTGTACACAATGGAGTACACACAACACAATGAGTTGTCTATAGTTCTATGGTGGTAGCGTCCGAAGGACCTCCAGAGGGCAGAGGCTCAAGCTAACAAATCACCCTCAAGTAAGGGAAATCAAGGGAATTTAAATTACTGATAAACGTTCACAAGAGTTGTACATAATACTATAAAAGACTTAATTCATACAAATATAGAAAAGGATAATGCATTAAAAATGGTAAGCTTACTGGTAAGTTATGGAAAAGAAGTATGCCCACTACTGTCTATTTTCTACATCAAATACATCCAATAGTTCAGTAGAGTCTCAGTATATAAGTTCGATGAGTTCAGGAGGGATATGTCTAGATGCAATGAAACGCGCAGTTTACACAGTTTAATATGTATTTGAAAGCAATGAACAGGAGTCCTGTCTCAGATAGGTGAGAAGATATTAAAGTAAACGAACAACTGCCGTTCCCACTCTACCCCCCCCCCCCTCCCTCCCCTTCCCGCTAGGGTTTCACTCTTGCTGAAGTGTAGGCCTCTGGTGAACATGTGGACAGTGGGAATAATCCCACCAAAGCTCTCTCTCTCTCTTCAAGGGGACAGCCTCAGGAATTGGCTTTAACACAGGGGATTAACCTTTCCCACTTGTAACGGTTTTTGCGACTGCACCACCCCCTTTCTCCTCCCGTACCATACCAACAGTACGAACATGTGAAGCGCGCCAAATGGTTCAATACTCTTCTAACTGTTGGAGAATGAGGTGTGGTTCACCCCAACGAATGTTATTTTTTTTCTCGCTAGCATTGATTCGTCATGGCACGTAAATCATACGCAAAAGTCAGTGGTTTTTGAGACTGCCACCATGGGGCTCCGAGCTAACAAGCTCCGCCTCTAAGAGCGCTAGGGGGGCAGTGCCTTAAAGAAAATGGTCGTTGACACGATTTTCCCCTTTTCGGCACCTAGTGTCACTCCATTTCGCTCTACGATTCTTTACCCACACTAACAGCCTCATCAATCCTTTCCACAAATCAAAATTACATAATTAATAAATTAATAATTATAATGAAGAAACAATTACAAACAATGAAAACGGACAAATAAACAACAGGAGGTAGGTATCTACTGCACAGGAACAACCACACTGACATCCACAGAGGTCCTCAACAACAAAATTGGAGACATCTAACCACACAGAAACCAAACCATAAAAGGCATGTACGTTACTAGGCATTCATTAGGCATAATTATGGTTATTTATTTAATCATTATTAGTTCATTACGATGGTTATGTACAGCGTGTTAGGGTGTAGTAATCCTGGTAACATGGATTTCCCAAGGGATGGAACTTTAAGAAAACAGTGGGTTGTTGCAATTTCACGCAGGAAAGTTATACTACAGGTAAGAGCATATGTAAACGTTTTTGTACTACATAGTAAGTACCTACAGGGACTTATTACACCTATAGACGGTAATGTGGGAGAGGCATAGTTGCACTTTGGTAGGTAGGACTACCTACCTAACAATACGCAAGTGTGTCCAGGTGTAGTAGGGTTGCCAGACACAGGTACAGTAGAGCCCCGATTATCTGTGGAATTTGGTGGCAAGGCAAGGGCACCACGGCATAAATCGTGGATTACCCAAAAAAAGACTAACAATGAGGTGGAAACCCAGAAAAAAACATATCAGCATAAAATCTATGTTCTATTGTACAAAAAACATGATATATAAAACTTACATCTAAATCACCTAAAATAAAGAACAGTAAACAAGGTTCCTAATTACAATTTTTTTTCGTGGCAATCATGGATAGTCGGGGTTCTACTGCACTATAATTGTTAGTGTCACATTATAGTTTTGGAAAATTACTATATAATACCATATTGTTTGGCCCTAAACAAATTTGTATTCTCCCACCAGGGCTTGAGATGGAGTTGGTGGTGTGTCTTCCCAAACTTCCGACAGAGCGCTAATGTCGCTCAACGTTTTGATCCCGCTTTTTACATATTTCATGACGGAACCCTGATAATTCCTATTTTCCCGATCATCCCGTAATAATATACGATTTGAGCTCCCGAAGGTGCAGTGAAATTGTTGTTGAAATTGCAAATTGATTAAGAACTTCTCGGACTGTAAGCACTGCATTACTCACTAGCGCCCTTCACATCCTGCGGATGTTGAAGGAAAATTAATTCAGTCTATTCAGCCTCCCGTACAAGTTAATTGTTCTCCCACCATTATGCCCCGCCTTATATTCATTAAAAGGTGACTTTGAATCCCGCCATTTGTGTTTTTTTACCTCCGATCCCGTTCACATATTAACCTTTTAGCGCCGGGGTCCGCATATATGGGGAGCTAACTAGGTGAACGTCACTGCCGGGGTCCGCACATATACAGTCCAACCTTAGATCACCTCCCTGCCGGGCTATGCATATATTAGTTTGCTTTTCGTTTTGTTATGACGTCACTCCATTCATTTTTCCTCCCTTCATTCATGGTTTTTCGGACTCGAGCGGTAGTTGGAAGACTATGGACAATGTTTACATTGAACATTCGACATTACTGGGTGGGGGGAGGGAGGGTTTACCGTCCTCCTCCCAGAAGCTCCACTACCGCTTGCCCTTTCATACGAGATTGTCTTGTGTAATTCGAAATGAGACATGTGGACATGTCGCGAAGAAATCGTCGTGCTTTCACGGACGAAGAAATAATTGAACTTTGATGGATTCCCTGTGTTTAAAATTGAATTATTTGAATTAAGTTTGATTTAATCAAGTTGAATTTTTTCACCTCATTTTTGGAACAAAACTGTTTAGAAAAACGATTGAATACAGAAAAATACTGGATATTTATACGTGATTGAATAGTATATTGTGTGGCAAACATTATCTCAAAATTTGGTGAAATCTGAACGAATTTTGAACCTGTAATGTTTCTTAGAAGATGGCGGAAAGGAAGAGTGCAAAAACGCAAAATGAGTCAGGACAGGAGAGCTGTCTTGGTCCGAGCGGGCCCTTTGAATCCAGGACTGGTGAGCCGCATGGGAATTTTCAAGTCAGGCGCAAAAATAAACTAGTTACTCAAACGATAAATTGATTGACTGTACTGGATTGAAATTGTGTTACCTGCATGGTTTTGATGACCTCCAAGTTGGGGATGAGTTCGAGGTCGGGGTGTTTGAGGGCGTGGTAGTCCTTCTTGGCCACCATCACTCCTTCTTTGAAGAGAGTCTCATAGATAGAGTGGCGATTTTTCTTAGAAATCAACATCCTGCGGACACAAAACGAAAGTTAGTTGGGTTAGGCACATAGCTTCCTCGTATCCGTAATATAAACGTGAAGGTCACTGAAATTAAAATTTCTTAAAAGATTTCATAGCAAGTTCCTATCGTTAAGGAAGTGGTACATGGTCCTGGACTAGCGTAAAACGTCAAAATCGGTCGATTCGACAAAGGGGAGATGATGCTTGATAGCTGTTTCATTAATCTCAACCAAGTAAAAGAGAGAGAGGATTCACAGAGCTGGTTTGTTGAGGGTAGAGAAATTTTACAGGTTACAGGTGAATTGTGCCGCGTCTGATATGTAAGTATCATGGATATATTGGGCGAAATCCGTCAATTGCACCCCCCACCCCCACCCCCCCTCCCCACCCCCGTCGACAGGTTTGTCCAGCACCCATAGCCACATCATCACTATTTAAAAGTCGAAAACCATAGACCCACTTCAGCCACCGTCCAACATCCGAATCAGTCACTGTGGGACCAAGCCTAAAAACTGTATCTTCCTAAACCTACAACATAGTAAACACAATTATAAAAGTGAAGGGGATTCCGGTGCACTTTCTCTTATCGTCTACGGGATCACTCGGGACAATCTGTTTTCGATATTGCGAAGTGAAGTGGATCACTCGGGTGTCTCAACTTTCCCCTCGGTCTCGACGGGAGCACTGAAGCCGTCGCCCTCCTTGAACAATCCAGTCATGACCAGTTATATTTGGTGATGTTATTAGAGTCAATTATGTTAAAATCGGAAATGTGAAATTTATGTGGAGAGACACACATAGTCTGACAGTTGAACCTCTTGGTATTGACGTTTTATGTTTGGTATTGTTTACCGGGTTCAATTTTTTACTTAAATTGAAAAATGTTCAGGCAATATTTGAATATTTCTCAATTTAAGTACACAATTGAATCCAGTAAACAATACCGAACATAAAAGGTCAAGACCAAGAGGTTCAACTGTCAGACTATGTGTGTCTCTCCATATACATTTCATTGACTCTAGTAACATCACCAATTATAACTGGTCATGACTGGGATGTTCAAGGGGGACCCCAAAAAATTTATACTTAGACATAATACATTTCATCAATCAAATAATAAGCTCCGAAGAAGCCATATATCGGTGAAAGCGCTCAGCATATGCATTAAACCACATTATCAGAGAAGCCTGTAAAATTTCTCTACCCTCAACAAACCCAACCTACTAAGGACAAGGCTACAATCCATAACCAATATGATATTTTTGAAAGCAGTATGCATGTGGTTGCCCACACGGGGGTGGATGAACCTCTCAAGAAGCCTGACTGCATGTTCAACCCTGAGACGCCGCTGAGTGGTCCAGAACTCTCGAAAACGTGATCGAAACTCCCGGCAACTTCAATTGTATAACTTTTGCTTCCAAAATGAGTAGGCCTTACGTTTTTGAGTGCGTAGATTCCAAAAATCATGTTTTTATCAACTTTTGAGACTCAGAAATGGTCAAAAAGTGACATATTTCAGCCGAACACTGAAAACATGATGCTAATCATCCGTTAACCTCTTAATTCCTCAAGGGTCGGGTAATCAGCTTTATTAATCAGATCGTCATGTTTTGACAGACGAGTTAACCCACAACGAGTGTTGGTGAAAGAAAAATCGCTCTAACGTCTGATTAAGCTCAAACAATGCCACGTTAACGCTAATTCATGATTAACTCAAACGGTGAAACTGGCCCTTAGACAGACCAATGGGTCTCCCTACGCCTACACCAAAGCTCATTGCACTACATTGAATTTCCACACTGTGAAGGAGCCAGTTAGAACTGAAAATTCGGAAGAATTTGCCTTGTTACCGGACCTGAACAGTATCGAACATTATACAAAAATGAAAGGGACCGCTCCAACACGAGAAGGGTTAATAGAGGTAAACTGAAAACCTTAATAATCAAGTGTGGTATGTAATTGATACCATCCAGAGTGAAACATGGACTTCAAATGGAGCTAACACCACTTTTTCAATTATTGATATTCGAGGTTTGACAATCTAGATCAATTGTATATCTATCTAAGTTTACTTTATGCCAATGATAGGTAATTTAGATACGGATGCATCATCATTCAGGGAATCAGTTGAGTGGAAAGACTAGATTGTTTTTGAGCGATTGAGTTGAAAACCGTATAGGTGTAAGAAGACTATTACTGAATGTAACTAAGCGTAGAGCATAATATTCATAATATTATAACTAAAAACCTGAAAAAACAACTGCACGCGTGATAGTGTGAACACTTCTTGAGACAATACGGAACGAGGTTATCCTCTCCACGGGTGACCGCAACACGTCAGACGAAGCAAGAAAATCACGGAAAAGTAGAACATGTAGCACATTATCATGAATAACAATACAGTCGGCCAACCCGTCGGATAATTAAATTTCATTACCTTAATAGGAAATTGGTCGAATATTGAAAACCTACGTCAAATGAAGAAATTACACGGCACTGAACAACCAATAAACACTGAGCCAACCACCGAAGCACGTCCTGCTAACCTTCTTCACAAACTTTCGACGGCCAGGAAACAATTGACGTTCGAGGCAGAACTGTCGAAATTCAGACGGGGAATTCGACAAATGTGAAAATTAACTTGGATGACAAAGATAATTAATGATATTTTTGGATTTTTCCCTTACCTCACAAGTTGAACAATCCAACTTTTCACGAAAAGAAGCTAACCTCCGCGGAATTTCATGGGTTGCAGACTGCCAGGGTAGCCAACATCACAGAGAACTTGAGATTTGTTTATTCGGGAAACTGTGGCTACTTCCGTTGATATCCTTACAAATGTTCACTATTGTATTAAATTTTCATTCTTATGTTAGAAGGGAAATGTTTTCTTTTTTTCCTCCCTCTGTTTTGATATATTATTATAGTATTTGATGGGGAAGCAACCTCCCATCCATTTATTCTCGATTCCATTGGAGGCTTTGGGAGATTCCATACGGTGATTGGGGAACCGAAATTTGACCGTCTACCTGGCAGCGGGCGCTAGTGGTGGATAGAATCATTTTTATTTAATTTATTTAACACAGTTTATTTTATAATTCCAGTAAAATATGATTCTGAATAATATTTATGTATGGGTGATATTCTCGAGACTTGGACACTAGCGCATCCTTACATCGAGGCAAGGCGAAGTCGAAGTTATTTCACCTTGTTGTCATGGTGACGAGTAAACTATGCGAAAATGCGCCATTTGTAGCCACAGCTGGACAACTGCATAACATAGTCTTACCTAGTTCCTAGTCAATATTTTCATTATTTATAATATGCAAGGTGATAAATTGTATGCAAATTACATCAAGTTATTATCAGGTGATGACCTCAAACGCTACGAACACAAGATTTAATCTGTGGGGTAGAGATCCATATGAAATGTGTGTTGGGGAGTTGACATACAAGTGTTCTAGATGATCCAGACATCAGCCGCACAGATGTTGTGGATTACCTATCTAGTTTTAGAACTGTTCTTTGAATCAATTGAAACTAAAAATCTTTAGAGTACCTACTGTGAAAGTGGTCTTGTGAAAGGATGTGTTATGAGTAGGGTTGTGAAAAAAATCGATGTTAGAATCGATTAAATCGATTTTTTGGGAAAATCGAAAGAATCGATTTTTGGGAAAAACATCGATTAATAATCGGACTTTTTGGGTGGTACTGTTTTAAACCACATTTTAGATTTTATCGTACAAACTAATCGTACATTTTTTCCTTACGATTTGTCGAAGAAACGAGGTGTTACACTCATGATCGAACGAGATGAGATGACGCGAACTTGTCATCAACAGCAACGACTAATAAACTCATGATTGATCCGTCACGTTAGCCGTGACTAGCAATGAGAATGAAACAACAACATGGTCAATGATTACTATGTTGAATGAATCTATGTTGTTGTTATTCGAATCCAAGCGGAGGAAAAGCTTTTTTCTGTATTTTATTTGACTTTAAAACTTTTCTTTTTTTATCAATGTTAATAGTGAAATTTTTCGTCATCCTTTCTCTTTCTCAATTTAAATTGACAATATTGACGCCCTTAAACATATAAGGACACATTCACAAGACAATGAGTGATAAATCAACCAGATTTCCACAGTTTCATATTAACAAATACGACGAAACATTCCAATCTCTAAGGTACCCTTTGGGATGTTGAAGAGGCCACAAAAAAGGCAAAAAACGAAAGTTCGGAAGTACCGAATCACTAAATATAAGCTCTGACGAGGCCGATAATGGCGGAAGCGCTTAGCAATAAAACATTTTAAAAATTTGAGAAGCCTACTGTGAAACTCTCAACCCTCAAAAAGTACTACCGTTTAGAAGTTCCTCTATATGTATAAATTTTTTAAGTTTTCGAATGGTACAATTTCTTTTAAATACATTTTATACCTATTACCTAACATTTTTATAAATTTTCATTTTTTATGAGTGCCTTTTTATTCACCAAGCCTTATTTGCCCAGACAGTAGAGGTGTTACTGGGCATACCAGGGTTCATCCATGGGCATACCATGAAGTGCTCTTCAGAATTACTTTAAAAAATCAAATTGAGCCATTGAATTAAAGAGGTTAAATTTCATACGATTTTAATCGATTTAAATCGATTTTTTGTCCAAAAAAATCGATTAAATTGAAAAGGGGGAAAATCGATTTTTTCACATCCCTAGTTATGAGAGCTCTGTTAGGCGGGAATAGTAAGTTGTATCACATGTGGAAAGGTAAGTACCTAGAGGTAAGGTATACCTACATACTTTCCGTATATTATAACTTGTTCATGTAGGTACTTCATTGATAAAAACGAAAGTAGGTAGGTACCTACCTAATTACCTTTTTTGTCCCTAAAATTTGCGTAACTGCAAAACTCGCGCAATAACTGCACCACCAATGCCGTCTTTATGAAATCTTTGCTTCAGAAGAATGCATTTCAAGGTTTTTTCCTTGCAGCTGGTTTTTAATTCATGTTGCATGTTACCTGATTCGATATTTTTGACAAACGTGCTAATCAGCGGTTGTATTCGTCGGCAAAGCAACGACCCACCTACTTTGTTTAGGCATTTTAAACCAACAGCAAATCTGGTAGGACGCACGTACCTACCTAAGTAGCGCGAGAGCAATAGCTTAATTTTCTTAAAAAATTCGCTAAAAGTGGCGGGTGATTTTTCTGCTATGAATACTAAGGGAGTTAGTACTGGTAGTAGTTACTTCCCCAGTAATGCATTGTTTGTACGTAAAAATCAATTAAGAAATCAATATTTTTAACAGAAAACGTCCTGTTAAAAACGGTTAAAAATTGTTAAATTCAAATTTTCAGCAGTATTTTAGCCCCAAAAAAGTTAATCTGCAACAAATCAGAAGAAAAAAAAATTACTTTTTTTGAGAATTTATGCACAAAATTATGCAGAAAAATGTACTAAAATTTCATTGTTGTTTACTTAGGTACTACAAAATCTATAAAATCTCCCTAAAAAAGCTAAAATTTGTAAATCTTCTTTTATTTGCAGAATATTACCCTGAACGAGTTTTGTTGCCATAAAATCGGTACCATATACTAGTTAGTAATAGTTCACTATTACTTTGCACTCAGTGCTCAAATCTCAAAACTGTGCAACAAACGTTAAAAGAATGTAACATTATAATATTATACTTAGGCATGATAATTTACGGAAATTCGTTCATACCATCATGTTGTATGACTGGAACTTTTTTCAAATCTTTTCCTCTCTGTCTCATTGTCAATTACTGATAATCCAAATTTCCATAAATATTTAGTTAGTTCTAGTAAGTTCTTGAATCCTTGTTTCCTATCAATTATATAAACCTCATATCCAGGACTACTATAAATAATAACTTTTGATCATTTTGGAAGAGACCTTCACTAAGAATAATAATAACAAATTTTGTTATAGAAATCAATTTTGGAACTTATGAAAAAACAAAAAACTCGGCTCTCCCTGGACTTTGCCCCCAGGGTTTTAGGTTAGGGGGGGGGGGGGGTGAAAAAGTGTCAAATGCGATTTCGACCATTTCCTTTGATAAATACTGCCACATCGTAGAGCACAAAAATTCATATTAGAAAACCATCCGACCCGGCAGAATTTATGAGGGAAATGGGGTTTTTAGGGGGTGGGGGGTGGGGGTGAGAAATAATGTGTAATGCGATTTTGACCATTTTCATTGAGAAATACTGCCGGGTCGGCTTGCCACCTTGTAGAGCTCAGAAAATCATGTCAAAAAACCATCAGACCTGGCAAAATTTATGAGCAGAAAGGGGTTTTAGGGTGTGTTAAACAAGTGGGAGGTGTATGCATTATCATTATGTGTGTGTCTACACTCGTAATGGAAAAAAAATGGAAACAAGGAATCAAATGCTGTTTTCATATAGCTTCCAGGAGCCTCTGATCAAATATATATCTTCACGTTTGGGCCATTTATTATTTTTCAAACAGAGACGGAAGCTGGAAAGTATTGTTGGGGAGAGCAGGGAGACAATGGACAGTGGGAGACTGTGGACAGTTCTGGATTTCAAAGTTGTGTCTGTCATGGAGTCAGTCTCGGTAGTTAAAATAAGAGTACAACCACCAAGATAGAAGAAACGGAGGTTGGCGACTTTTTGTGATATGCTATCAGTCGTGTAGAAATTATTTCCATTTCAGCGTTCCCCAGCTGTAACTTTTGTCTGAAACAGTGGATCGTCTGGTAAGGTACCTATGTTTCAAAGTTAATAGAGATTTTAAGCATGCAATACACTCTGTGGTGATACTGGAACATAATCCAATTGTTAGTTTTGCCAAAGTTTGTAGTTGACTGAATTGATTTTGCAATCATTGAAAATGTTCCCAGAGGGAGACACTGGACACTTTGTCCACTGTCTCCCTCAGTGTCCAGTCTCTCCCTCAGTGTCCAGTCTCTCCCTCGTATTGTCCAGTTTCTCCCTCATATGTGATTATCAGAGTTAGTACCAATTGATGGAATCTAAAACAAGTCTGTCTATAGTTGTTTTTCTTTTCAGCAACAATGCCAAGAGTGTACGAGAGAGAGAAAGACGGACCGCGAGTTTGATCCAGCAGACATGAAGCGAGCAGTGTTGGACGTGTTGAATGGAAAACTCTCCATCAGAAAGAGTGCGTCCACTCATCACGTCACGAAGTCCCGGCTCGCAAACTATGTAAAAAAAGCGTCGAGTGAAGAGTTAGATAAAATATCATTTGAACCTAATTTTAAGCACAGTCAAGTGTTCTCTGATTATATGGAGGCTGAATTGGTAAAATATCTAATTACAAGCAGCAAAATGTTGTATGGACTGACGCCTTTGGCTACTAGAAAACTAGCATACGATTATGCCGCGCGAACAAGTTGAAAATTCCGTCCAGCTGGGAACCTAAACAGATCGATGAGTCTGCTAATGAGACTATGATGAACCCAATGTTGGCAAGGCTTCTCGACACTGGTTTACTGGCTTCATGGCTCGTCACCCAACACTTTCGATACGGACTCCCGAGGCCATGAGTTTGGCTCGGATGACTAGTTTCACTAAAACAAACGTGAACAACTTCTTTGACAATCTCCAAGAAGCCATAAAACGACATAATTTCCAACCACACCAGATCTTCAACCTCGATGAAAGTGGTGTAACAACGGTCCCTCGTGTCCCCAAAGTGATATCCCAAAAAGGCCTGAGGCAAGTAGGACAAAAAGTTACCAGAGAACGAGGAGAACTTGTAACTCACGTCGGCATAATTTCTGCAGCAGGGAACGCCCGTCCACCAGTGTGGGTGTACCCACGTCACAGGCTGGATACTAACCGTATGAAAGTGGACCTGGTTGGCCCAATGTGCCTTGTACACCCTTCAGGTTGGATGACGAGCGAAAATTTTCTGAGAGTCTTGGAACACCTTCAGAAGTTCACTAAATGCTCCAAGGAAAATAAAATTTTACTCATCATGGATAACCACGAATCTCACATTTCTGTTGATGCCATACGTTTTTGCAGAGAAGTGGGTATTGTTGTTCTGACATTTCCTCCCCATACCACCGACAAGCTACAACCCTTGGATGTCAGTGTGTTTGGCCCTTTTAAATCGTTTGTTAGCCGTGCTGTCGATGCGTGGATGACAAGTAATCCTGGGGAAACCATTTCAATTTATGAACTGCCAGCTATCTGTCTGAAAGCCTGGGACAGAGCAGCGACTCCCTCAAATATAAAGAACGGTCTTAGAGGTACGGGAATTTGCCCTTTTGATAGAGATATCTTCCCAGAAGATGCATTCCTTGGGGCCTATGTCACTGACCGGCCAAATCCTAATGCACATGAAGATCTCGAAGTGCCCAGGGCAAAAAATGGTCTCAGCAGTAAATCTCAAATATTGAGTAGCAGTAATAATTCTTTTTCTTGGTGGATTACAAAGGTTCACTATTGAAAATAATAAACCAAAATTATCTATGAAGGTGGCAATGAAATAACACTGAATGCATCATTTTAGGCACTTATTTATTTGTTTTATCTTATCAATTATTCCTTCTAATAACTTTCTGACTTTTTTCCAATGTTGAGAACACTTGAGTAGATATAAATACGTCAGAGTTAGGAAAAATCATAGCTTATACAACTTCAACGTGAAACTTAACAAAAATACTTTTGACCTATTGATAAGGTCAGAATAAAAACGTAACCACTAACTACCATTAGACATAATAAATTTGACGTTATCAATTTTAGGTCGTTAACATATTGTAAACTTTATTTGATAAAATTAGTTTTCTACTTTCATACAATGAGGTGAATAGATTATTCAATAAAATTATATTTCACAACCATTCGGGAAGAGGGGGTCAACGGTGGAAAGACTTACTAAGTAATTATTGACTTAATCGTATTTTTGCTCAGTACCTATTGAATTTAGTTTACGCTAAGATTTCAGGATTACTCTTGGCTCGAGATTAATTTTGAATCCATCCGCTCGTTTGAAGATGATGTCCGCTTGAAACTTCCAGTCGCTCTCAGGAATGCCTGGTCGAATTCGAAAGTTCCTTAGGATCGTAGAGAGTATAGTTTTCAGTTTGAGCATAGCGTATTTTCGACCTGAAAAGCAAAAGTTGGGCGGTTAGCGTGACAGTTTACTTCTACTGAAGGTAGATTTAGTTGAACTTTGGCAGAGAGAGTATAAAAAGTCATAAATCGGTTATATAAAGTTGTAAAAGGCATAAATTCCAGTCGTATGAGCGACTTTCCATAAATTATCGTATTAGGTATATCATTACATATACTTTTTAGAAAATTCAGGACCTTGAGAGCTAAGAAATTGTTAACTGAATACCTATTTTGTGAGAAAAACTCGTTCTACATAGGTAATATGCAGCAGTTCTAAAAAAATATTTTGGATTAGCTTTTTGCGGTTTTTATCTATTTTTAAGCAAATAATAATGAAATTTAAGTACATTTTTCATCATAAATTTGCGCATACATTTTTTAATCTTCCATTTCGACGTTTATAAACTCATTTTGACTAAAATTGTGCTAAACAATATAAATTTGACAATTTTTAAGCGTTTTTAGTGATTCATTTTGAACAATTTTTTTTAAATTTGATCAATTTAATGTGCTCAAAAAATGTTGCCCTACGAATTCATCCTTTCGTTTGGAAAGCTTGGTTTTTCGGCACACTAAAGTTATCGTCTGGAAGGTCATATATATAAATATAGGTTTACAAAATATTGCTAGGGGACAAAAGTTGTTGCAAATCAGTTTTAGAATCAATTCCTCGGAGGTTAGGAACCTCATGTATGAACACCCTGTATAAGTTTGATTAGAAATATATATATTTAACCATAAATGTTCCTTTGTAGAAGAAAAATACAGGTTGGCACCATGTAGGAAAAGATTGTTAATCTTTTTCAAGCACAAAGAACAAACCATTTGTTAGAAAAATGAATCTTGAATAATAAAAAATCTACTAAATAAAGAAAATCTATTAAGTTCTAATTTTAGAAATCCTTGAAAAATTCTATAAGGAAAATCCAATAACAGACAATCTTGAATTAAAAAAATCGGTTAATGAACCAAAACATCGATTATTTTGATTAATCGATAACCAACCCCGCTGCATATTGACCCAAAAAACCCCTTTTCGTGTTGCTTAGTAGGTGCTAAGTACGTATGTACTTAACTATCTTACTTACCTACACAACTCCTGGGCCCAGCGCTGAAGGGTATGAATGAGTAGAAGTGTCTAGACGCAGATTTCTCTGGAAGGAAATGATCTGGGTCAAACACTTCAGGATTCGGGTAGATTTCGGGTCTCCTGTGGAGAGCGTACGTCGCTATGATGACTGTAGATCCCGAGGGTATAGTTAAGTCTCTGGTCGCTGGAAATGGTAAGAATACGTCAAAAAATAAATCAAACGTCCCAACAAAATGAATCCAAAACAAATTGGAGAGTTGGAAATTTCTCAGGATGGAAAATCGGAGGGCTAGGCCTCCTTTACACGAGGCAACTCTAGGCACTCAGTTGACTGTCAACTGGTGATTGCAGTGTGAGGAACAGCTTTCTACCGCTTGTTCACACAAGGCAAACTAGCGAAATCAACTTCACGAACATGAAGAATTTTCGTAAGATGTGCTTTTTCTTAATGGTACACCTTATAAATTTTAAAACAGTTTTGCAAATCAGCCCTTCCTTTCACAGATACCTTTCTCTTCTGATTTACTACTTTCGTATCAGGGTGAATCCACGATAAAGTTCTATTGATGCAGCATGACCATATTAGCGATTTCCCCCTTTATATTCAATTCAATTCATCGCAGGAAACAATATGTTTATATAAGCACACATGAACAGCAAAGACAAAAGACAAAATTAGACATGAGATGGCGTAGAAAAGAAAAACATCTAGTAAAATTTATAAATATTTAGGTAAATAAAATAAAGGACATAATAATTCAAAGATAAAGGAAAGTTTAAAGATATTCTGCATCACAAAAAGAAGAAGGGGGAGAGGAGAACGAAGGGGAGTGCACTAAATGCTGGCTACTATCGGATGTCAAGATACTGAACAGTAGGACAAATACATGGCATTGAACCATTAGTTATTTCTGCAATTAATTTTAAATGCCTGAAAATGAAATAATCCTCCAGGGGAAGGCAAAGAAGGGTGAGATGGGATACAGATTGACGTACATTAACATTATATGCATATCTCAAGCAAGCATTATGGGCAACCACGAGTCTCGATTTCAAAGAAGCGGAAATAGCATAAGAGTAAACTGAGCAACAATAAAAGAAGTGAGGAGTTACTATAGCAACGGCAAGTCATATTTTGAAGTTATTAGGAGTAAATTTAGATAAACGTCGGAGACTGTGGAGAGATCCATAAACTCTCTTGCACACCTGAACCACATGGTAGTCCCAAGACATGGCCTTGTCAGAATAAAGTCCCAGATTTCTTACATGTGGTGAGTAAGGCACCACCATTTATATTGATTTTTTGAAATTTGACCGCTTTCTATGCTCAGAAACTTCTAGTGATTGAACTATGGCAAAAATACTTAGTCAAGTAATCTGGTGTAAAGTAAAACAAATTTTATAAATCAATTTCAGGTAGGTACCTATATTTTTCAGAATAATTGTGTGCAATCATTTCAGAATGTAAAAAATATATATTTAACAATTTTAGGACATTGAAAAATGAAAAACCATCGTCGTTTGGTAAACAGTTGAATCAACTATGCCTACAACACTGGAGTTCAATTATCAACTGGTTGATTTCCCAACTTGCCAATTTTTGTCAACTTCTACTTTTCCGTTCACTAATTACTTTGCTTTCTTCCTTTCACTCATTCCCTTACTCGATCTCTTCAGCATTCCAACTTTGTAAATTTTTAATCTGGCACTTTTTTAAGGTGGTTTAATGGTCTTGTTCGCATGCTATTTCTTCAGCCTTACCCAATTTAACATCTCTATTAACACGGCGAGCGATCGCTGGCACAGGTGGGTACAGCCTTAGCGTTTCCATAAGACACCTCTCCAAGTATTTCATCTCCATCGTGTCTTGGAGAGTCACATCTCGGTCTGAATCTCCAAAAATGCTGTGCAATTCCTTGTAGCATTTATCCTTTAAAAAAATGCATAATAAAAAATAACACTGTATTACATCTAATTACTTGACATAAGCAGGGACCTTCAAAATTTAGTTTTATTGTGAAACCATGTGAATGAAAATGTACATAAATTATTCAACCTACAGGGTGACTAGATATACAATGGGGGTACCTACTTGAATATATAAAGGGTGTCCCATAGAACGGTTACACACCCCTTCATTTCCCATGAGTTAAGCGTAAACAATTGGGACCTACGCTATTCTTCATAATTTTGTACGTAGATCTCAGGAAAAATTCTTTCGCGCGCGCCACTTGCGCCAGAAGTGGCGCAAATTACATAAACTTTGTTTAATTCAAATGGGAACCCCCTTTTTTTTTTTTTTTAATTGCAGATTCGAATTCTACCATCACTCGATTTTTTAAGTGTGCGTAAATGGGCGCAATTTTGCTCCAAAAATGCGCAAAATTCTGCTATAAAAGTGCAAAAATAGTGAAATACTGAGTTTTTAAATATATTCAATTGCCACATGTAATGCATGATTTTGGGGTATTTTGTCGTGCTGAACCTTCTGATGATATTCATTTATTGATATTTGCAGCATCAACTTGGGAAAACACCGAAAAAAACTTGATTTCAGTACGCTTTGTGCTGTGTGGAAATGAGTAAGAAAAGTGTAATTCTGTTCGATTTTTCGGTGTTTTCCCAAGTTGGCGTTGCAAATATCAATAAATGAACATCATTACCTGGTTCAGCACGACAAAATACCCCAAAATCATGTACCTATTACATGTATTAAAAAACTCAGTAGGTACTTCACAATTTTTGCAATTTTAGAGCAGAATTGCGCACTTTTGGAGTGTCGTCATTAGCAACGTAGGTAGTTGAAGAACTTGGATAGCTGCAAGATCATTAAATATTGACACTAGAGCTAATAGTATTGCTAAGTGAGTGAGAAATTTTCCTTAGCTGGCAATTTTACACAGCAATTTATTAATTTATTTTTTTTTTCTTCTTTGCTATGGGCATAACAGTTCTCATGTTTCGTTTACAAACTAATGATCATGAGTAAAAAAGCATCCAGCCGGGTATGAAGATGACTAGCACTCATGTCAGCTGTGTTTGATCGTAGTTGCTACTGGATCGTTGAAATTGAACCTATGGAGCTAATTTATTTATTTATTCAACCTCTGAAGCTGAAATTTGAAATGGAGAACCCTTGGACGTCTAGAAACGAATCATAAAGTCTAAAGCCCCCCAGCTCAGTGAGCTCCATGAATAGCATATTTTTATGTAGAAAACGTAAAAAACCTATTAACGCTCATGACTCTAGCTTTTTTTTTTTTTTTTTTTTTTTTTTTTTTTAACTCGGCTCTTAATTAGAGAAAATAAGAGGTGAGAAGGTAAAGAGAGGGGAGGGTGGAGGTGTAATATTTCGCTGGAACCCTACGTCGATTTAATAGGTAATTAAAACTATAGGTACGGTCACAAAGTTCAAAGTATTCTGCAAGCCGGAAGACTCGCGTTGTATCAGGTGCTTACCTGTATATCTGGACGAGCTGCCATGACACAAAGGAAAAAGCTGCTGGCTGCTGCTGTAGTATCGTGCCCCTGAAATTAAATTCATAATTATGCTTTGATTAAAATTTTCATTTAAAAAATATACATTTTAAAAGTGCCAAAAATTACCCAAAGTCCCGAAAAGTGTGTAATATATATATATATATATCAAAACCAAAATTGGGACCAACAAAATATATAATTGACGGACGAAGTGGGTCTCTACAGGCCACAATTTTCGAGCTGTCATCTTGCAATTCGCTAGGTAGACTCCTTAGACATTCGGAATTAGCTGTATAGTTTTTGGTGGCACTACGACAGCAAATGGTGCCAATTAAAAAAATAGACGTTTCTGAAGCAATTGACTTCATTTCTGTAAGCATCACCTTCAAGTTAAAATGGACATTTTTGAAGCTACGACTTGAAAATTTGTAGTCAGACTACGCAAACACCCAGAATTAGCTGTATGGTTTTTGGTGGCACCACAGCATTAAATGGTGGCACTGCGGTCTGACCACCACGTTATAAATAGTCATTTCAAGTCTTTAGGCTTTTAAACAACATCCAGCACTAAATTGGTGAAATGGTTCCATTTCTCAAAAAAGTATCATTTCCTATGATATAGTACTTCGCAAGTTATATTATTCATTATTTAAATGAGAATATTGTTTGTTTCTCCCAAGTTGCTGGCCGAACGGCACGACAGATTTTATTGTGGAAGTAAGGCTGATACCACAATAGTTCATAGGGTAGCAATGAGATAGAAACACTCGTTAGTTGATGGGAGCCAGCAAAGGGTGAGTAAGCGATCAGCAACTAGCTTCAATTGCGGCTCCACTATTTTTACCATTGGCATAGAAAAGTGTTGGGTCCCATACACCACCATTCATAGTGTCCTGCAGTTGTTTTCTATACAATTGAAACTGAGGGACTCCTTTGCCTTTCCTGGCTAGGAGTGGGAATTGCCCTCTCCAAGCAACTTAGTGTATAAGGGGTCAAGGAGCCTAATAAACATACCATCATCTGTACTTGCTGATTTGTAAATCACGTTCAGCCTCACCATAGAACATTAATTCAATTCTTTAAATTCGCCCTATCTGGACCTATGGGATTCAGCTCTGGGGTTGTGCGAAAAAATCAAATATTAAAGCAATCCAAACCCGACAAAATATAATACTGAGAAGTATAGTTCGGGCCCCCTGGTTCATGCGGGATGATGATATTCATCGAGACTTGAGGGTAGAAACGGTCACTGAAATTATTGCCAAATATGCAAGGAAGCACGAACATCGCCTCCACAAACACGAGAACCTGGAGATGCTCAACGTTTTAAACAACGAAGGAGATCGGCGACTAAAGAGAAATAAACCTCTGGACCTAATTGTGCTGTGCAAATAGTGCAAGTGTAATCCAGTGTTTTTTAACTGTTCTTGATACAAGTATGGGCCAGGTTTTGCTGTAAACCTCCCCCTTCAGTGAACTTATCATGAAATGAAATATTGCTAGATGAAGTGTACTATGTTTCAGTTGCAATAAATAAATCACGAAAAAAAAGTAAACAAACTCAAATCTGCAATATGCAAAGTTAGAATAGAAATACCTACTGCTACACGAGATTATTTTAATATTTTCTATTAAACTATTTCAATCACCACTGCAGGCTTCTATTTATTGTATTCTTGCTTCATTTTAACTGGGATTTTATTCGTAAATTAATGGTATAATACAACGGGAGACTGTTTAGAAACGAACAAACAAGCTTGATCAAGTAGGCAGTAAAAAGTAGGGGAAGTTCATAGGGGAATTGGTGGAAACTGAACAATGGATATTTTTCTAGGGAAAAATCGCATATGGATTATTTTAATCTTTTCTATTAAACTATTTCAATCACCACTGCAGGCTTCTATTTATTGTACTCTTGCTTCATTTTAACTGGGATTTTACTCGTAAATTAATGGTATATATCCGCCCCTTGACCCCGCCAGGGGGGCTTTGCCCCCCTGGACCCCTCCGGATGTTATTACTTTGAGCCTGACTGCTAAAATGTAAAAAACATGGAATCATGTTTTAGCTCCTCGCTCTCCCTTTATTATAGAAATGATCACGACGATTGAGCTCTTGTGAGATGATGATCTCCTAATAGAAACTCGCGAGTAAACATTCACTTTATTATAGAAAGAGGCTACATACGAAATTACAGCTTCTTATAGTGTAAAGTATAGAAATTACCTATTAAAATGATTTAACCACCGCTTCACAAACCAAACCGTTCTCGCAATATTCGGATCACCTGCTATGAATCACATAATCGAAACACCAGCACAATGAAATCATCAGAAATTAACAAGCGGTTGCAATCATGTTCACAATATCAATAATTGAGAATGATCACCTGTGTGTAAACAATTATTCATATAACCATGCTCATAACTCAGCTTGTTGGCCACGTTTTAACCACAGTGGGATGGCACGAGAAAACAAATACTCACTTCAAACATGATGGTGTCCAGTTGCTCCTGAACTTCCTGGTGATTGAATACATCAGCCTTGTTTTTTGCTCTTTCCATTATTGTTTCCAAGAAGGCACCTCTCTTTTTTTCACCTGTATAGACAAAAATTATTTGATTAGGTTTGGTGACATAATTGGCCACAAAGGGTTTTGACACGTAATTCGTATTAAGTAACATGTTCCTAATTCATGCAATATTATCATGATGTAGTTCGTATGGGGCATCAAAACGCCTTTTCTGTGCTATCATCCAAGCTTGATCAAAATCGGCCAATTAGGGAATGAGAAGATCATGTTTAATATATGTTTCGTTTTTGCATATTCTATACATTTTTGAGGTTTGAGAAAGACGTAAATTAGTCTAAAAACACGTATAAAGCAACCGTATTTTCCGGGGTAGGGCCCCTAGAAATGTTTCATACTTATTTTCCAGACTATCCATTTCTATTTTCCACCCCCCCCCCCTCCCGTTAATGTCTATTCCCATCAGTGTCCCGGTTTCACTTGTGACAAATATGGCAACTGATGAGGATAAAAACTCAGTGGGTACAATTTCTCACCAATGTCATCAACGTCAAGGTCATCTTTGAGCCCTGAAGCTTGTCCAAATGAAAACCCAAGTTTGGGAGTGTCTGGATGGATTTTTTCCTCCAATTGGAAGTTTTGTTTAATCTTCGTGTCTTGGGTGTCGTTGTCACCCTCAGATCTGCTCTCAACCTCAGTTTTCTTGACACCAAACACCTGGAATGAAAGTTGGATTAGGTATACCTACTCAATTGTATAAGGTAAACTAGTACCTATACAATTATATTAACCTAATTGTATAAACTTGCACTCTGAATGTTACTGTTGAGTTCAGCTACAAAACGTCAAATTTTTATCTTTAAGCAGAATATTACTAGAGTGAAACTGCACTTGACTAGAACTTTCAAAAATGCTTTTAGTTACAAAATAATGCTGAAAAACACCTATATAACGGTATATATATACTCATATATAGCTTACCTACGTCTACGATTCATAAATAACTAAATGAGAAGGATTTGGGATACAAATAAGTATAACAAAACCTTTATAAATGTTACACATTCAAAGCCATGAATAGTCGGTAGTCTCATAGAGGGGGTATGGTAACAAAGCAACTGATCTATCTTTAATGATCTATTTTTCAAACATCAATGAGAACAGCAAGGAAGTATGTGTATTGGCCAGGAATGGAAAAAAATGTATTAGCCTTCATCACCAACTGCAAAAGTTGTTCCAGATACCTATAAAAAAGATAAACCATAAGAAAATATAATACCTAACGGAAAAGATTCCAGAGAGACCGTGGATGTACGTGGCTTCAGATTTATTAGAACGCCGAGGAAAGACATTTATATAATCACAGATAGGTAGTTATTCAGGCTTCTGCGGCTTTGAAGAGAAAAGATCAATAACAACTGCTGCAGCAACTAACTACTCACGGAATACCTACCTACCTGATGAGTTGAGAACTGACGGAGGACCGTGTTACGGCTTCAAAAATTTCTCCAAGTCGTGGAATTTCCATCACCATCATCACCTCACAGTCCTTGGTCAAATGGTCTGGAAGATACGTTCAGGAAGCAACAACTCTACTAAGTGTTTGAATGAAGGTTCGGACATTTATTTTGCTTTCTTACATCCGCGAAACACACAGAGGAAATCTAGGATCACAGCTCAAAGGTTGATGGGTAAAAGGACCAAAACCTTAATTCCGACATCCAGTCATGTCTTGTTTCCGGCACTTGTGACTGGTGCTCCCAACAAGCTGAAGGCACAGAGGCTGAAGGACAAGTTTTATGCTGACAAAAATGACAAAAACAACTACATTTGAAGAAGGTGACAAAGTTCTATTAAGGGAGAAACATAAACTTTGGATACCTACCTGCAACAATCACAAAACTTTGTTCAGAGCCACGATCCTTCGTGCTGAAAACTAATGATGGAAAATAGTATAGAAGAAACTCATGGTTTATCCGTCATGACCATAGTAGCATGCCAATGATTCAACATCCAGCCGAACCGAAGAACACCCTGCTCCGTATACACCAATTCGAACAAGTGCACGATTCAGAAGATCCAGCCTCGCCCCGGCTTTTGATGTCAAAAGGGGGATGTCAGGAGTTCTTCAGCTAGCGACTTGACTCCGCAATTCTGATTAACCATTTGATTGTTGTCAGTGACAACCGTACAAACACATTCATTCATTCGTTCTTACACTTACTTGTGATATGATTTTTAATAATATAATATTAGGTATACTTTGTCTCAATAAATATAATAAATTGTTGATATAGAAGAATAGATTCCTCTATCTGGAATTCAAATCCTCGTAAAGTGGCGTATGTACCTACCTATTTGAAACGAATCTTGGACCACGGTCTTACCTTTTGCGTGATCCCATGGACTATTGAGAGTAAATCCTTCTGGAGCATATGGTAATGAGACAACTTGAAGAGGACGTCCGGTCTAAGCCATGCCTTCGTGTGTCTGAAGTGAACGATGTCACACAACCTAAAAATTAGGATAAACCGCAAATTCTTTACATTTATACACATTCCATTTCTTTGTATGAGTACAATTGTATAAAACATAATAATAACTCAGGTGTTACTTTTAAAAAAGTAGGTAATATTTTGTGATGGAGATCTTAATATCAAATCTAGGGGTTCCGAGTGTGCTGAACACGAATCTGAAGGCCCCCCCCCACCCCCGCCATCTCATCAAGATTTCGAGACATTGATTAATTTGTCCAATTTTGGGCCCCATTCGTCAAATTTTTCTAGTTGTATTCGAAGAGGGTGCGGGGGAGGGGGTTAAAGTTGCGTTTCTCTCAACTCCTATCCTCAGCTTTACATGGTGCCCCTGAATGGGGCTTTCCGAACTGACAAGGAAGAGGGGAATTGGGGCTTCTCATTCTCTTCTTTTTTGCACCAATCCCAAGCAATGATGTTTATACACCGTATCCAGGGCTGGATGGCACAAGAATTATTGTGTCGAAAACAGAGCCTCATGGACCTGGCCAGTCATAAGTATTTTTAAAGTCCCTGGCAGGCACACAGGGCACTGTCTGGTTGGTTTTAATAAATCACTCAATTTTAAATAATTCAAAATGAAGCTTCCCAAATTGATACGAATAAAAACCAAAATACTTTGGATCAGCTGAGAGAGGAGCCAATCTCCAGCTATCCAGGCCGAGGAGATGGAGGTTGCTGGAGGGGAGGCCTGCAAGGGTGCCAAGGGTGCTTGCCTCCGGGGGTTTTGTGCAGTTGGATCTGACAGCAGTTAACGTTTCCATTGCTGGGGGTAAAACTCCACTCAAATCGGAGACCTTGCATTAAGGGGTCTCTGGCCTTATCAAACCCTGAAGTCTGGAACGCTTGAAGTCTGCAAGTGTGAATCCTGAGACTGTGTTTGGCCCCGATCAGAGGTTAGACGTAGGTTCAGAAAAGTGTGAACATACACCTGATACTTAGGGGTATAAGGGAACACCCCTGAAACAGGAGCTAAGCCTGCTGATGACCCCCTCAGGGAGGAGTCCTCTCCTCCCTTCTATGGCAACTAGTAGTAGATACACTATTCCTAGATAAAATGACCCATCTCTCGAATTTTTATGCGTGCAAAACTGGGCAAAATAACGTGCTATAAGTGCGCAAATGGTGGAATATCGGGGGTTTGAAGATGTTAAATTGCCTCATGTCATACCTACATGATTTTGAGATATTTTTTCACACTGAATTGCGAGTAGTGTTCATTTACCATTATTCGCAACACCAACCTTGGAAAATCGGTAGATAGGTAGGTACCTACCTAATGAGAAAAAAAAGCTCCAGTCATGCAGCATGATCGTATGAGCGAATTTTCTTAAACTATCTCTCGTATTATAAATTTCAGTAGAAAGAAATTGTTAAAAACCAATTTTATAGCAAAAAACTCATTCTAAATATAATTCGGCAAGCCAAAGGAGATTTAGGATTTTTAGATTTTTTGACAGTTTTTTTAATCAAATACTATTGAAATTTAAGTACGTTTTTCAGCATAATTTTGAGAAAAATTAATTTTTAAATGTTCTATTTAATCGTCGACAATTTAGTTTTAACTAAAAGTCTGCTAAAAAATATAAATTTAACAATTTTTGGCCGTTTTAGCCATTTTTAGTTATTTTTTTAGTACATTTTTCGAAATTTGACCAATGCAATGTGCTTTAAAATTGTTGGCCAACGAACTTATCCTTTCGTTTGGACGTATATACTCGTATATACACATACATATGAAAAGCGCAAACTTCAGGAATCGTTTCAGAATGCCTCAAAATTCGGATTTCAATGAAGAAATTTTTCAAAAATTTTGATTTTAAAAATTTCCGAGCTATTATAATAGCTTCATTTTCAATAAAATTCGCTAATAAAATTTTAGTACACATTTTTGATGGTTTTCTACGCTGGTGTTGCAAATATCAATCATAACGTGATTCAGCGTGAACCCTAACAGCGTGTACCTATTACATGTAACAATTAAATAGGTTAAATCTTTAAAAACTCGATGTTTCAAATTTGCGCACTTTTAGGGCGTAATTGCGCACAAAATACGAGTAATTTTTCGGCGCTGAAATGTCACACTTGGTTTCTTTGTATAAAATTATGGGGAGTTACAATTTGAAATTTCTTTCAAAAACGTTAAACTGACAAACTTTGGTAGGGAAAAAACCCTGTATATGAACCAAAAACATGCAGAACAGCTGATAATCAAATGTGCCCCCTCCTCCTCTTCTCCACATCAAATCAGCAAACTATCTAATTTTGTAGAAATTCCATTCTTCAAATTATCTTAAATTTAAATTTCCCCCACTAATTAAGAATTAGGTTGATAAGTAGGTAGGTAATTCACCAATTTTGCAAAAGTTTGAGAGTAACTCACTTCATAACAGCCATCGCGTAGTCGTAGCAACTCTTGTCCTTCGTCTTCTCAATCTGAAAACCCATTACAGTCTCTGGGAAGAAATAAAAACAATTCTTTTTACTTAAATTAAAGCAAATAACTTAAGTCGGGAAACTTCTAATGCTAAGACGACATTATTAACACTGCAAAAAAAAAAAAAAAAAATAAAAAAAAATCAAAGTCGTGCCCTCACGAAACTGGTTCTGGTCCTGGGGGTTTTCGAGGATTCGGGATCCGAAGCCCGTTTTTCAAGTCTAATTTTTGAGGGACGGCACTTGCATTTATGAAAGAATCGCTTAAATTTCAGGATGTTACAGGCCAAAAGGGTGGCCAGAATTTGCCCATTTTCTGTGAATCACCCGCCTACACCACATATGATGGGTCTGAAATGCCTCCTTAACGTGTCTTTTGCCTAAAAACTGCCAAAAATGTGGGTTTTATTTTTGACGATTTTCCTACAGTTTTTTTAATAGTTTTTGTACAACCTTTGGCAACCTGAAAAAAAAAATTGTGCAATAACTTGGACTATTTCTGCGTCGAATGAGACCACCACCAGTTCTGTAGGTGTGACTGAAAGACGTGTTTTTGGGAATATAGGTAGGTACCGATAAGTTGTCAAAAACTGACAAGAAACACGTTTTTCGGTAGGTAGTTGAAAAATCGCAAAAATCAGCTGGTGGTCTCATTTGAGGCAGAAATAGTCTAAGTAGTAGCACCATTTTTTTTTCCAAGTGGTGTAATTTGTACAAAAACTATCAAAAAATTGTCGAAAAACCGTCAAAAATCTGTTTAAAAAACCAAGTTTTTTAGTTTTTAGGCAAAAGACACGTTAAGGAGGCATTTCAGACCCATTATATGTGGTATAGGCGTGTTCAGCGTTACATTTCCAGCAAGAATGTCCTTTTAATTGAACATGAATTATCCTGGAATTTAAGTGGTTTTTAAAACGCTGGTACCATAACTAAAAAATTAGACGTATATATGTAAAAAACGGGCTTCGGATTCGGACATCATTGAACCATAATGACGGTAACCGATTCTAAGAATTGAAAGTAAATTGAAGGGTTTTTAAAGATCTCGAAAAACTTCTCTTCGGAGATTGGTGCACAATACACAGAGATTGGTGACCGTACGAATATGTAGGTACTTAAGTGAAATTAATGTAACTGTACAGTACCTAATTAATGATTAGACAGCAGTCGGTAGCTACGAACAAACGCAATGACGTTAGTATTAGTTTTCTATGGTAAATGACTTCTTTCTCAAATCTTAATCTACATTTTATCAATCAAATATGGAGCCACAAGGGCGATCCAGTACAATTATCATGAAATTAAGTAGGTAGGTAGTAAGTAGGTAGGTAACTGAGTTCATCGCACGACAGTGACAATAAAAAAAAGAAAATGCATTTCTCTGACAAAAGTAATTAAACTTTTAAAAGAGAAAAGTTGATTTCTGATCAATTGATTAGGTATCTACTAAGTTAGTTCAAGCTTTCGCTATTGTGAAAATTAATCTCAACAATCCCATTTCGAGTAAGTGGGTGATTTTCCTGAAAAGTGCACTCTTTTGTCCATCAACAATTCTTGGCAGGGTAATGGAGTTACTTTAAAATTCAAAATTATATGAATGGACAGGCATCTTCTTGACCTCTCTCATCTATTTTTACCCCAGGAAATTTGAAATTTGATTTTTTTTTTTTTTTTTATTAGAAAGGCTCAAATGTCACTCGGCTGTCCTGTCCGGAAACCCTAGGTGTCATATTTAGACTCACAATGGCTTTAATTTCTTTTTTAAGAGTTTGGAGAGAAAGATATACTACAAATTAATTCTAATGAAATTTTAGCAAAATTTGAAATGATTGAGGTATATTTTTCTCAAATGAAAGGTTCGTCCCATTGATTTTCGGTCACTAGTCTGTCCGTTTTGGAATTAGCGCCTGAAGTGTAGCAGATAGGAAATTGTTAAAGGAAGATTTTTAGGAAAGTTAAACGAGAGTTTGAATTTAAATACGTAAATCCGCAAAATAAAAATACTATGAAAACATGAGTTTGGAACCAGTTTCTAAGGTGTTTTTTTTAGCATGAATATGCTTTAGCCGTGGCCTAACTACCGAAAAATGTCCCACGAGAGTGCCAACGAAAGTAGCGCCAATAATTGTGATGATTTCCGCTTACAACCGAGTTGTTGCTAGGGATATGATACTTCGTCGTTTTTCATCCCACAAAATTCGTTGACCATTCGTTCGAAAGCTCTCGATTTATCCAACCATACTATATCAACTACTGCGAAGTGCGTGGCCAACAAGCTGAGTTATGAGCATGGTTATATGAATAATTGTTTACACACAGGTGATCATTCTCAATTATTGATATTGTGAACATGATTGCAACCGCTTGTTAATTTCTGATGATTTCATTGAGCTGGTGTTTCGATTATGTGATTCATAGCAGGTGATCCGAATATGCGAGAACGGTTAGATTTGTGAAGCGGTGGTTAAATTATTTTAATAGGTAATTTCTATACTTTACACTATAGGAAGCTGTAATTTCGTATGTAGCCTCTTTAGCCTCTTTCTATAATAAAGTGAATGTTACTCGCGAGTTTCTATTAGGAGATCATCATCTCACAAGAGCTCAATCGTCGTGATCATTTCTATAATAAAGTGAATGTTTACTCGCGAGTTTCTATTAGGAGATCATCATCTCACAAGAGCTCAGTGGTCGTGATCATTTCTATAATAAAGTGAGAGCGAGGAGCTAAAACATGATTCCATGTTTTAGGATTGATGGCAGAATGATAAACAGAGTTCAGAGGCCGATGGGGGGTCGGGTTCAGAGAATCGACGAGGAGTGAGTCGTGTACGGCTAAAGCATATTCATGTTTTTTAATTTTAGCCGTCAGGCTCAAAGGAACTGTGGCTTTTTTTTTTTTTTGCGATGAATCTCTGCCCAACCCTGTTTTACACTTCACACAAGTTTTCCCAAGTTTTACACTTCAGCTCACGAATTTGAGTTAATTTGGCATGATAATGTATTTTAGGAGTGGAACTAGTAAGCTAAAGTATAAAACTCGGTTATAACGGAGTTGAGGGGATCTATAGAAGGTTACCATCGATACAGCGTAAAAAATACACTAGAAACTGACCCCAAAATCATATTTCATAGTCACAGATGGTAATTTTTCTTAAAAACTCGATTTCAGTGAAAAAAGGATGTTTTTCAACATTAAAACATAGTATTCTCCCATAATTAGCAAAGTAAAAGTAAAATTGACTAAACCGTTGAAAAGGTGAAATTTTGGTGCAGTTTTTACCGTTCTTGTGTTTTGAAAAAATATTGGTTCTCATAGTTTATAGTTAGGTATGTACCTATTTACTTATTTTGAACAAATTATTATTGCCTGTTACTAGGAGAGAAATGGAAGTCACATCGACGTGTGATCGCTCCGACATTCCATCTGAACGTCTTACGACGGTTTATGGGGAAATTCAATGAAAATGGGAGAGAGGTCGTGCAGAAAATGAAGGCTGAAGGAGGAAGAATTTTTGACGCCCATGACTACATGAGCGAATGCACAGTGCAAACACTGTTGGGTAAGTTATACGAGATCTATCTACAATTTGCAATCAATTTTCAATGTATACACTTTATGCATTATTAGGTGAGGAGATGGGAGGCTGCATCATGCGCAAACATGAATTTTGCAGACAATCATTTTGATTTCCTTAAACTTCTTTTTTTTTAGTCTTATTTCTACACATCCATGTTGCTATAAGGGAGGACGCTAAACTGCCAACCCCCCCCCCCCCCCCCTGGCAGAACTTCATTTATTTTATTTTTTATTATTATTGATATTTATTTGTTTTATTTTTTCTCTTTCTCTCTCTCTACAACTTCGGTGTGTATGAAAATTTCTGAAGCTCGTATGGTTTGAGGATAATAGGAGTAAAACTGAAAAATGTACAATCTTTGTGATGCCGCCATTTTGATTGCAACTGTTTCGCCCACTCACTATTGGCCACGATTGTCTATGGGTTCACGCAGCTTCAGTTCCTTCCATTCCACTGTCCACGCTGTCATCAGCGTCGTTCGTCCAGAATCAACCCATGGAAGATCAACCGTTCAGCCCTTCTCACTTCCCGCTCCCTTTCGAAATATCCACCGTTCCCATTTGGATGAGTGCTTGAAGCATTAAACTCGAAGTAGTAAACTTGCAAGAAACCTCGGGAATGTCGAAATTGCCACGAAAACAGGGCAATGAGGAACTTTCATGTGTTGGAAATTCACACTTTTGACTCAGATTCGGATTCAGCGTACTTGAAAACCTCTTAGTTCCAATTTTTAGCTCAAAAGATAGTTGAGTTTGGCAATAAACAGGAGGAGATCCGCGTAGTAGTAGTAGCAAGGGAGCTGAGGGTTCCCCCCAGGCGGGCGGGAGCCATGACGTCATCGTGCAAATGCATTTCAAGAGCCATATTACAGGTCATATACCCATTATAATATAGCACCTTTTTGGAAAGCTATCATCAAGATCTCCCTATTGAGCAAATAAAAAATTAAAATTGCACATTCCCATAAATCATATTTTTCTCATCTGTTTTTGTTTTTTTCGTCTTTCTTTGAAACAATCTTTTGGTCTGGATGTGCGAAACGAGGTTTTTTTTTTATTCAATGATTAATGACGGGGGAAATGTATTGTTCTATGTTCTCAATATTTTCAACCAATTTTCGTGATTCTTCTTCTGTTAAATCATTTCACTGTCATGTTTCTGTAAAACCACTCATTCTCAGAACATAAATTTACATTTGAAAGTTCCAGTCATGCAGATGAAAACTAACTAACTAACGTTCCAACTAAATTGATTAATAAAACTTTTGAAGGGTAGGTACAAAACGTTCATTCAAACCCCGGACTCGCGAGAAACAAAGCAAAATGGTACCTAGAAGGGCTGAGCAACAAACTGATAAAGGGCTGAAACTCAGTGATAAGATCGAACAAGCGCTGACAGCGCTCACTGAGGAAGGGAAGGAACTGAGGCTGCGTGAACCACTGGACAATCGTAATGACCTTCGGCCCCAGAGCTGCCATACCTGACTGGGTTAACTAACTAAATAACTCCTCTCATTAAATAAGTACCTACCTACACTGCAAAAAAAATCGTGCCCTCACGAAACTTCGGTCCTGAGGGTTTTTGAGGGTGCTTAATCCAGGGGTGCCCACACCCCCCAAGCGCAACGACCTCGAGCCCCCCCCCCCCCCCCCCCCCCCAACTAAAATATTATTAAATAGGTAATGTGAATGATACACTGATGTGATAAAGAATGTTGTATTTCTTGTTTTACAATTGCAAGTAATTAATTTTTAATTGACAGTAAAAACAAGTACAATAAGTATATGTAGAGCATTACTGCTGTCATTATGGCACTCACAACGCATGCGCACAATACCTGTTTCTGCTACATATTATCCAATAAAGTAATTCGAATTGAAAACAGCTGACGCTAGCAAATTGTTAGTATAAATCTTATTACTTGTTCATAAAAATATTTAAAAAATACTCATTTTTCTAACCCCCCCCCCCCCCCCCCCCCCCAAATTTTAACGACGCAGTTTGCGTCGTGACCCCCCCCCCCCCCCTGTGGGCACCCCTGCTTAAT